>CAUYON010194062.1:0-20519 GCA_963573935.1 Arctocebus calabarensis | reverse complement strand
CCTGTAGTCCCAGCTACTCGGGAGGCTGAGGCAAGAGAATCGCTTAAGCCCAAGAGCTGGAGGTTGCTGTGAGCAGTGTGACGCCACGGCACTCTACCCAGGGCGATAAAGTGAGACTCTGTCTCTACAAAAAAAAAAGAGCTAATATTATTATTATACTAATTCAAGTGAGAAGTAAAATTTGGTCTTGGGCTAGTAATTTTGTTAAGAAAATTTAAAGAAATATGAGAAAATCTAGACTTTTGTGAATAAAGATATAGTATATTTAATTTTACAGAATAGGATTAGAAACATAGGCCAAAGTTATACATTTTAGGAATTAAGAGAACATGCTAGTATTTTTACATGCAAGTACAAAGAACAAGACAAAGCAAACAATTTTTGAAACAAATCAGAACATTTGGGCAACTTTATTCCCAGCAAAAAACATAACCAAGCTGAAATAAGGTAGGGCAAATGGTGCTTCTTCCTCACTTGAATAGCGGTATGAAATTAAAGGTGAGATAATTTTCTATTCATGGCAGCTATTCTGCTATGAAATTTACTCATACACTCAGATATGTTAGAAAGGTAATGTGGTCTTTAAAATGCACAGTGTGACTGCCATGGTTTAAACATAACGTTTAGTTGCAATATCACCCCAAATTATCTTAGCAGGGAGAGCTAAGGCAAACCACCAATTTTGACTCCACATGTATTCCAGACCCAGAAAAATGGATAAATTGGCTTCTTTTGTGCTCTCCTTGCTGCTTGTCTTTATGAGCAGTGAAAATGTGTGGATGGAGATTTCGGCTCACAGAGTGGCTTGCAGAGGGAAAACTGCAGGAATTAGCACCTCCTAGGGAAACATGGACTACAAATGGATCTGGCAGTCATCACACCGAAGAGGGTGGGTGTTGATTATAAGTTAGGAGGTTGTTATTTTAAGCAGCAAGCTCCAAGTGTCTGAACTCCGGTAAGAGAAAGGGAAAGCCCGTGTATAGTGGACATTCTAGGAAAGATTAATTTGGCTCTTCAAATAGTTGTTACTCAAAAGGTTATCGATAGGTTTCCAAGACTTAATAAGGAGAGATTTTGTAGTTTTTAACACTGTAACTGTATGATATTCAACAAGTCACTTAACCTCTTTGTGCTTCAGATTCTTTCTCCACAGAATGGAGACAATGTCTAACGAATAAAGGGTAAATCAGAAGATCACTCGAGGTCTCTTCTCACTTTAGAATGTATAGTTCTATGATTCACAAAGGCTTCTATCTTTGTCATGCACAAAGAACTAGCAACTATAATGACTCTCTCCTGTAACCTTTAAAATTGTAGCCACTTACCTCCTACCTATATGTTTAAAATCATTCTAGATTCTCAGCTAGCTCTGCTCTGAACTGCAGATAATTTAAGAAGTCCTTGATCAGTGACAGTCAAGAATTAAGTACCTATCTCTCAGAGTGATTATGAAGATTAAATGCATTAATGCATTAAAGTTCTTAACCTACTGCTTGAAACACATAAGTGTTAGTGTTGGTAGGTACATTAATGGTAGTCATTGAAATGGTCATTGAGCTGATTGTGTGGTCAAATTTTGGTGATCCACTCCAACTTAATATACTAATTCCTTGATAACTGACAGTTCTCAGTTTCTTGCAACCAGGTTCCCATTGTGCATTATAATTTTATCATAGTGGCTTCTCTTTTACTCTTTGGCCTAGTTTCTTGTGCTCAATCACAAGTGTCACTCACGAGTTCCTCCAAGAGATCTGTGCAAGAGCTCTAGAGAGTGTCGTGTGGGAGATCATTCACGAGTCCCTCCAGGAGATCCGTGCCAGAGCTCTAAAGTGTGTGGTGTGGGAAATCATTCATGAGTCCCTCCAGGAGATCAATGCAAGAGCTCTAGAGTGTGTGATGTGGGAGATCATTCATGAATCCCTCTAAAAGATCCGTGCAAGAGCTCTAGAGTGTGTTGTGTTAGAGATCATTCACAAGTCCCTCCAGGAGATCTGTGCCAGAGCTCTAGAGAGTGTGGTGTGGGAGATCGTTCACGAGTCCCTCCAGGAGATCCATGCAAGAGCAGTAGAATGTGTGGTGTGGGAGATCATTCACGAGTCCCTCCAAGAGATCTGTGCAAGAGCTCTAGAGAATGTGGTGTGGGAGATCATTCACAAGTTCTGCAAGGAGATTTGTACAAGAGCTCTAGAGTGTGTGGTGTGGGAGATCATTCACGAGTCCCTCCAAGAGATCTGTGCAAGAGCTCTAGAGAGTGTGGTGTGGGAGATCATTCATGAGTCCCTCCAGGAGATCCATGCAAGAGCAGTAGAATGTGTGGTGTGGGAGATCATTCACGAGTCCCTCCAAGAGATCTGTGCAAGAACTCTAGAGTGTGTGGTGTGGGAGATCATTCACGAGTCCCTCCAAGAGGTCTGTGCAAGAGCTCTAGAGAGTGTGGTGTGGGAGATCATTCATGAGTTCCGCAAGGAGATCTGTGCAAGAGCTCTAGAGGGTGTGGTGTGGGAGATTCCCAGTCTGCTTTGGCCTTCCTGTTGTTGGTGATATATGGATGTCCGTTGGTTCTCAGCCTGGTGCTCTGATCTTGCCTCTGTTGTGTCCAAGGCCTCATCTCTCTCTTATTGTGCCTCAGAGTATTTTGTCATCTCGAATGGAGCTGCCAAAGATTGCATTTCCTGCCTTTCCCCCCCTCCTAAGTTCTGAGGAATTTAGGAAATAATAGCTAAGCCAAAATATCACCTTCCACAGAGATTGAACAGATATTGGAGGATGTAGGTTTAGGTGAGGGATGTATGTGCTTCATCTTCTTATTAGGTGACCAGATGGGATGGCCACTGCTAAAGAAGATTAAAAAGGAGATATTCTGAGGCTGAGCCCAGGATGCCCGGGTTTCCCCCATATTTCCCAATTAGATAAGTGAATAAAAGTGTGGAGAGAGATTGGCCATGTCCTTAAGTTTAAACAGTCCCGCCTTAGGAGAACAAGAAGTTAAGTGTCAACAAAGCACCTCTTTTGGGCGTGACTCTCCTGATTGTACTTTTCGCTGTGAGAAGTAATCTCTAGGTCTTGACCATGTCTGGACTAAAGCCTGTGATAACCATTAAACTCTTTTATATTTTATTTGAGGTAACAGTGAGAGAGCGATATAAGCCTTCTATAAAACCTTTTGTTTTTATTGGAGTTCTACATTAAATACTTGGTGTCCCCACAGTTACTACACATAGAGAAAACAGGAAATTGTCACTCAATATACTTTTACTTACAAAATGTTCATTATAACTTTTTACAAAGAGGTAGCCAAAACCTAGAGCATGTTTTGTAAATATATGTACAATTTCATTTTCCCTATATATGGTGACTTTAGGGGTGACTTTTGGGACCTGTAGGATATAAGCTTGTGTTCATAATATAAATTTAGTAAGCAAAGTATTTGATGTTAATGAAAAACAGACTCTGGGGAAAGATGCTGTAAATGCTAGATCTCCCCTTAAGGCAAAATAATCTAACACATATAAAAAGATAAGCTTATTTGTTTCTATATGAAAATAAAGGCAGGACACAAGGAAGATCGTATTTAAAGTCATGGGTGGTAACTTACATTTGCCTTGTTTCCCTATGTTACAATAATCTCCTTTAAATGTATATCAGGAAGGGTGTCATTTCTGCCGTTTCTTTCTCACAGTTTCATGCCCTCTAAGAACTCTTTTTATTGTGTAAGATAGTGCTGCTGGTCATCATTGAGCACTTTCAGGACTTGAATTCATTAAAATATTTTAACAGGGATGAACAATATTTCATTTTGAAGTGTGTCCTAAGGGTTCCACGGGGACCAGTAGCAAACAACTAATTAACATAAAAGGAACTTAACGTAATGTCAAACAGCAACACAATGCAAATAACTTACATGGGGTTCATCTCTAGTAATTATGAGTTAGAAAAATAGAACAAAATCTAATGGGAGTTTTTTTTTTGTTTCATCCATTTTTAGGATTTCAGTGGTTGCGCTGTGGTGGTAATGGCAATGTAGGAAAGGTAGAGACTGATTCTGTGTTTATAACTATACTTTCATGTACATTTCTCGTTCATTACCAACGCGTCAGAGTTGTTCCACAGGAGCACAGAACTTCTGCTGACCTATAACCAAAACAATAGGTAGCCAGGGCTGAGATTTACACTGAGCAAGTCATTTGTTAAGCGGTTCACATGGTGTATCTCATTTAATCTTTTGCCTATTTAATAACATGGGTACTATTATTATCCCCATTTTTACAAAACAAATTTTTAAAACTTATGTTTTGAAGGTTGTATGTCAAAAAAAAAAAGAAAAGAAAAGATAAAGAAAGGTTGTATATCATATACAAGAACACATGGCTAGAAGTAGAGCTAAGATTTTATTTAACTCTTTTCTCTCTGACTCCTTAGACGGGCCCCAAAGACACTGGATTCCAAATTATTCACTAAGGGAAGTGTCATACACAGTTATTTACAACTGAGTGTTTTTAAAAGTATATATTACATTTTTATTTCCTTTATGTTCTTTTTCATTTTAATTTTTGTTGCTACAGATACATAACAGACCTGGAGAGTGACTCGAACTGATTTCATTGTATGTATAAAAGTAACAAAATACAGTAGGTTTTTGTTTGTTTGTTTCTGGTTTTTTTTTTTGTTGTTGTTGTTTGTTTGTTTGTTTTTTGAGACAGGGTCTTGCTCAATTGCCCAGGCTAGAATACAGTGGTGGCAGCAGGGCTTACTGGTATCTGTCACTATGCCCAGATAATTTTTCTTCTTTTTGTAGAGACAAGGTCTTACTCTTGCTTAGGCTGGTCTTGACCTCCTGGGTTTAAGCAATCTTCCTGCCTTGGCCTCTCAAATTACTAGTAATAGAGGTCTGAGATATGATGCCTGGCCACAGAATACATTCTTGAATGTGCTCCCTCTCTCTCTCTGCTCCTTTATTTTCTGATACACTTGCTTCCTTCATCTCCAGGCAGCTGATATCCTCATACCATCTGCCAGGTATCTGAAGCTAACTCTGGTGTCCCATTGCAGCCTCCCTTTTCAGTTCCAGTTTCTCCCCTCTTTGCCTACTTCCTTTCTCTCCAGCATCAACCTTTCAGTCAATGCTACTGTTTGCATGTTAGTACTAAACAAATAAATTATCTATTAATGTGGTAACAAAAATTGTTGATAAGTAATGGCATAAAATCTTCAGGGTACATGTAATTTAGAAGTGAAGTCTGTCAAATCAAATGCAATTTTCAAAATGAGGGGTAGAGGGAAGATTTGACTTCTTTTTTCTTACTTCTAAATTCAAGAGAGATGGTTTATCAATTATGTGGACAATATCAACAATGTTAGGGATGTATGTTTTTGAGACACCTTCTTTAAATTAGGGCCTATTCTAGATGCTGTCTTCCTTCATATCCTTTTTTCTCCCTTATTTGGCTATTTTGCATGTGACATTTGCCGATATTTTGTAAATGAAGATATGCAGGGAAGGTACAATTTTCTTACCTTATTTATGGAGGAGAAAAACAGAATAAAACCATGGAGATCTGAAAAAAAGTAGCAAAAAATGATAAGCATGAATTCAATTTAAGTAGGGTTTAATTGATACATTATTGGCAAGGTTTGATTTTAATGCAATTTAATTGTATTAATAAAAGATCAACATTTTCACTTCCATGCTTTCAGATGAGATCACTGTGACTGATCCATCCCAGCAAGCATTTTATTCTGTCTCTCTTAATAGCACAGACAGAGAAGATTCAAAGTGGCAGAGACCTTCAGGTGAGCATCCAGGCAAGACTGAAAAGTCTAGTGTATAAATGACAAAAGGTAGACAAGCAAAAAATAGTCTTGAGAGGAAGGCAACACAGATGTTTATCTATGCATATGAATACAGAGATGTTGAATATTACACATTAAGCATATATGTGATGAATTAACCCCAAACCTACTTCAATAGTCAATTGCTCTACCAGGGTTTGTCATCTAAATATGAACCACATTAATCTTGAAGGTTCATGCAAGCTACGTCATACTACTTTCTGCATCTTTAGAAAGATCCAATTATTCTCTCAACAGATTTAAAGCATCAAAAATTTATTCTGACATATTCATATTTTTATTACTTTAAACCTTAAAATGATGAGATATGACTAAGTCTTTTACTTTCATTTCTTAGTAGAGACATGCAAATAAATTTTACACTAACTTCAATTTTTTACAGAATAATTTCCCCTATTTTGGTCTGACACTATCATTAAAAAATGGAGTGTGTGTGTGTGTGTGTGTGTGTGTGTGTGTTACGCTGTTCTGTCAAGATACCTTGTAATTGAAAAGAAAAAGGGTTCTATAGCCAGTCTCCCTAACAATGATGGATTTTTCAGTGTCTGTTTACTGAATGGGAGGTTAGTTATCTCCATTTTCATGTGCCTCCAATTTAATTTATTCAATTCTGTGGTGAACACAAGTTTTTAGCCCCAAGATTTAAGAATTTCACCCTGTTTGTTGCAACCCTATCCTGTACTAAAGAGGCAAAAAGAATGATTGTCCTACCAATTTATTGATATCTTGAAATAAGACAGATTAAAAAATAAATTTTAAGGCTTGGCACCTATGATTCAATGGGCTAAGGCACCACCCACGTACACCTGAGCTGGCGGGTTCAAATCCAGCCAGGGCCTGCCAAACAACAATGACGCTGCAAACAAAAAATGACCAGGCGTTGTGGCGGGCGCCTGTAGTCCCAGCTACTTGGGAGGCAGAGGCAGGAGACTCCCTTGAGCCCAGGAGTTGGAGGTTGCTGTGAGCTGTGATGCCACAGCACTCTATCCAGAGTGATAGCTTGAGGCTCTGTCTCAAAAAATAAATAAATTTTAAGAATATAAAGGCAAATTGTAAGAATAAAGAAGGACCAATTATAAGCAGAAGTGATCAGTATTTGCTGTTAGGATGAACATTATTTCTTCTGAAAAATATGTTCTTATTTATCTAATTTCCATGTGAATCAGCTTTATATAAAAAGACATAAGTGAATAAAAAATGCACAGCAAACATGATAACTTCAAAATATCAGTTATTCTATATCTTTGGATTTTGAAATAAACCAATTTGAACTTATTTCATAGAGACTAAGATATATATATTGTAAGCAAGGTATATCACTCAAGTACAGTTGCTGAAAATGCATTTCCTCCAATACTTTTAAGATGTTCTTTGTGTTGGGTCTTCTGCTCTGGGGAAAAGAGAATAGCTGTAATCTAAATGTAAAATTGCTTTAGCTCTTTCTTTAACAAAATATTAAATAAATGCAAAACGAACATTATCTCCATAAGAGGTAATAATATATTCACTCACATAATTCAGCATAATGCTGATGTTTTATCAATTCAGCTTAGTGTACTTAAAAATGATACATTTTACAATTAATGAATGGATATTGATACATCATTATTAAATAAGTCCAGACTTTATTCATATTTCCCTAGTTGTTTTTACTTCATGTCTCTTTTATGTTTCGGGATCCTATAGTACATTTAGTTCTTGGAGCTCTAACCCTTTTAGACTCCTCTTAGTGGCGACAGTTTCTCAGATTTTTCATGTCTTTCTTGACCTTAACTGTTTGGAAGAGAATTGGCTGAGTATCTTGTAAAGTCCAACTATTTGGATTTTTCTGATTTTTTTTTTTTTACACAGAGGTTATAGGTGTTGGGGAGGAAGACCAAAAAGGATAAAAGGGCCATTTTCATCACATTATGTCAAGAATATATATCATTAACATGATTTATCATTATTAATATAAACCTTGGTCAACTTACTGAGGTAGTGATTTTTAGGTTTCCCCATTGTAAAATTTTTATTTCCCTCCCCTTTCCATCCTGTACTCTTTAGAGAGAATATTTTTGTTAGTGGAAAGTTATATTCTTCCTACTTTAGGACAGAATATATATGTAAATAATTCTGAATTCTTCTGCATAGTATATTTGTTTTGTCTCTCACATATGTTATATTTATCACATATGTTATATTCATTCAACCACTTAATTTATGTCAGTATAGATTCAGGAACACTTTTTGTACATTTCTGTATATAATCCAATTAATCGACTACTACTTTGTTTTGTTCCACTTTTTTCCAGCTTTGGCCATTTCCAATAGTTGCTGTTCCCTTTTCACAAAGACCTAGCCATGTGGTTTATTATTTTGAGCACTTCTTTATTTTCTACAACATCTTCCAGGATAGTAGGAATTTATGCCCCAGTCCTGGAATAGCTATTTGTCTAAGCAGCTCATATTGTTTAATTGGAGAATGGTTTTAAAGTTCTGGATAATAGGTGTGCTTGTTCCTAATGAGTTTTCCTTGATTTTAAAACCTCTTTGGTGAACAAAGTAAAAGAATACATATTTGTACACTGGTCCATTTATAATATACATATATGATATTTATGTACACATCCATTTGTGTCTATATTATGCTAAATATGAGTTTACACTGATGTCTCCAACTCTAATCTATTATTGCATAGATCATTCTTTTTTTTTTTTTTTTTGTGGAGACAGAGTCTCACTCTATCGCACTTGGTGGAGTGCTGTAGAGTCACAGCTCACAGCAACTTCCAGCTCTTGGGCTCAAGCAATTCTCTTGCCTCAGCCTCCCAAGTAGCTGGGACTACAGGCGCCTGCCACAGCGCCCAGCTAATTTTTGATGCAATTCAGCAGGGGCCGGGCTTGAACCCGCAGCCCTCGGTATATGGGGTAGGTGCCCTATTTGCTGAGCCACAGGCGCCGCCCGCATAGATCATTCTTGCTTCTTCCCCTTGTACTGTCCAATAAGATACATAGCCCATATTATCTACCATCCAATTACTCAATTGTATAAGATGAGTATGCATATAAAGAAGTATCAGATGCACCATAAGTGCATCAGAAGGGTACAGGTGAAACCTACTAAATGCAGAATACAAATATTTTCACACAATAAACGAAAAAATCCCATGAAGGTTATGTCAAACAGTTGGATGAAAATATTTCAGATTGTCTATGAAGCCAACACACTGTACCCCATGATTGCACTAATGTACACAGCTATGATTTAATAAAAAATAAAAATTAAAAAAAGTCAAAAAAAGAAGTATCAGAATTGCCAAACCATACCCACATTAGAAAATAACATTTTCATTTATAAAATAGTACTTGTAAGAAATTCCTTTCATTTTTAGTCTTATAAACGCCACTGATTGCCCAAATACCTTAGACCAGCCCCTTTTCTTCTTACTCTCTTCAATAAACTTATTTTATTTATTTTAAAGACTATTACATTGTTTATGTCTGCTTTGTGCTGTAAAGTTCTATGAATTTTGATAAACGGATAATATCATATATTCAACATATCATGCAGAATACATATCACCAACTTAAACATTTACTATCCTTTGCCTATTTAACTCTCATGCCCTTTCCCCTAAACATTTGGGAGAAATATAGTCTGTGCCCTTTTCAGATTGACTTCTTTCACTTAGAAATAAGCATTTAAGTTGCTACTATGTCATTTTGTATCCATGTCCATTTCTCTTTACTGCTGAAAAATGGTTTATTTTATGGAAGTACCACAGTTCGTTTATCCAGGCATATATTGGGGAATATCTTGGTTCATTCCAGTATTGAGCTATTGTAAATAATGCAGCAATAAGTTTAAGCTGCATGTTCTTATTATTAAACTCATTATTAAATAAATTCTTATATGAACATAATTTTTAGATTAGTTCATTATCCAGAAATATGATTACATGATCATATGGTAAGATTATGCTTCACTTTGTAAGAAACTATGAGATTTTCTGGAAAAGTAGCCACACATTTTGCATACCCACTAGCAATAAATGAGAATATCTTCTGCTCTATACCTTCACCAGCGATTGGCATAGTCAGTTTTCTTTTTCTTTCTTTTTTTTTTTTTTTTTAATAGAGACAGAGTCTCACTGTTGCCCTAGATAAAGTTCTGTGGCATCATACAGCTCACAGCAACCTCCAACTCCTGGGATTAGGTGATTCTCTTGCCTTAGCCTCCAGAGTAGCTGGGACTATAGGTGCCCACCACAACACCTGGCTATTTTTTGTTGTTGTTGCTGTTGCAGTTTGGCCAAGGCTGGGTTTGAACCCACCACCTTTGGTATATGGGGCCGGCGCCCTACCCACTAAACCATAGATGCCACCCACTTTTCTTTTGTTTTAATTTGATCCGTTATAAAGCTTGTATACTGGTATTTCACTGTTGTTTTGATTTGCAGTTGTCTAATTACAAATGATGTTGAGTTTAATTTATCATATGCTTATTTGCTATTCATATATCCTCTTTGGTGAGGTGTCTATTCATATACTCTGCTCATATTTTTAAATTGGGATTTTTATTTCCTTATAGTTGAGGCCGTTCTTTCCTTCTTTCCTTTTTTTTTTGCCCGGGGTTGGATTCAAACCCACCACCTCCGGTATATGGGGAAGGCGCCCTAGTCCTTGAGCCACCGGCACTGCCTTCTTTTCTTTTTTTTTTTATTCTTTCTTTGCCTTTCCTTCCCCCTTCCCTTCCCTTTTCTCCTTCCTTCTTTCTTTCCTTCTTTCCTTCAGTCCTTCCTTCCAGAACTCTTCATAAGTTTTGGACACCAGTTCTGTATCTGGTCTGTGTTTTGCAAAGATCTCTCATAGTCTTTGGCTTTCCTTCAATTCTCCAAACACTGTCAGAGAAAAAAATGTTTTGTTTTAATGAAGCCCAACTTAACTTTTGTTTTTGTGGGTCATGCTTTTTATATTTTACCTAAAATCATACTGCACTTCAAAATGAGATACCACTTTGCATTTAACAGGCGGCTATAATAAAAAAAAAATTAAGAAAAATTAGAAAATGATAGATGTTGGAGAGAATGTGAAGGAATGAGAATTTGCATACATTGCTGGTAGCGATGTGAAATGGTGCAGCCATTGAGGAAACTGTCTATTCCTCAGAAGTCAAACATAGAATTACATATGACCTAATAATTTTACGTCTAGGTTTTTGCCTCACGGTATTAAAAGCAAGTACTCAAACAAATATTCACAGATGCATGTTCATGGTACCACTATTCAAAATGTCCACCTACATATAAATGGATAAACAAAATATGTTATATGCATATAAGGAAATATTATTTAATAATATAAAGGAATGAAGTACTAATACATGATACAATATAGATGATCCTTGAACATCGCAATAAGCAAAAGAGGCCAGAAGTGAAAGATCACATGTTATGTAATTTCATTTATATGAATTACCAGAATAGTAACAGTAAGCAGAATAGTGGTTGCCAGTGATGTGTACTGACAGCTTACTATGTCTAGGGCTTCCTTTTGGGCTAGTAAAAATGTTTAAGAACTAAATAGAATAATAACTAAGAAAATGCCATGAATGCTATGTCAACCAGTTCGATGAAAATATTTCTGATTGTGTATAAAACCAATACATTGTTCCCCATGATTATATTTATGTACACAACCATGATATAATAAATAAATAAATAATTCTTAGTAATTAAAAAAAAGAACTAAATAGAGATGATAGTGCATAACATTATGAGTGTACTAAGAGCCAATGAACTATAAATTTTATAATGATTACGTTTATGTCACAAATTTTGCCTCAAAAAATGAATAAAAAGTGAAAACAACTTAATTTTCAAATCCAATTTCAGCTAGATTTTCTCCTGTATTTCCTACTAGAACTTTCTAGGGACTTTTAGTGACTTGACCAAAGGATGACTTTGACTGGAAAGCTTACCAATAGTGTAAAGAGCTAATCCGCAGTTGGTGAGGCTTCCAGTCAACAGTAGTTGTCACAGGTTTGGCCAATTTTTAGCAACTTTAACCAAAGGATACTTTTAAAGTAGTATTGACTATTCTGATCTACATATGTTTTTAGAGACTATTTTTCTCAGTTATCTAATATTGTAATTTTTACATTATAAAATTTTTAAATCTTAATACAATTGAAATTTAAGGAAATAAATTTTGCACATATTATTTTTTCTAAATTTTTATTCTCAAAGATCTATTTTTTAATAAAAATAATTCTTAAAGATGAGTTTTTTTCTTAAAAAACTTTAACTTATGAAGCAACATATATAATTACACTAATAATTTTTTAAAAATATTATACCTAGAATAAATTAAAACTTATAAATATCTATGTTTGACTTCTGAGTTTTCTTGATTACCACAGTGAAAGGCAAGTTCAATTAGTACTTAGTGATTTTTTAAAAAATTTGGATAATCATTATATCTACTTAATTATTGGATTCATATTACAAGTATACATAATTCTAGCACAGTTGACCCTTGAACAACACAGGATGAACAGACTGACCTCTTCCACCGTGAGACAGCAAGACCAAGCATTAGCCTACTTAACGTGAAGACAAACAGGATGGAATCCTTTGTGATGATCTACTTCTACTTAACAAATAGTAAATATATTTCCTCTTCTTTATTACATTCATAATAAATTTTCTTTTCTCCAAATTGCTATAGAGTAAGAAAGCATATCCATTTAACATGTAAAATACAACTGTTGATCAACTATTTATGTCATAGGGAAAGCTACCAGTCAACAGTAAGCTGTTATTACCAGTGAAGTTTGGGAGAAATTAAACATTATATGTGGATTTTTGACTTCATGGGAGTTGGTACCTCTAAAACCCCTGTTGTGTAAGGGTCAGCTATATGTGGCAGAGGTAATTATGTTATAAACGATTTTTTTTGAAAGAAAGTTGAATCAATTCAAGATAATATTATTTCCAGCTTGATTGTTCCTTTTAAAACAGAAAAGAATATAAATACATATTGCATGTCCAGAACAATTTAACGTAATTATCCATTTAGTTATATTAGAAGCTTGAAAATTATGACAATTCTAGAACTATCCTTATTGTGGTATTAATAACCAATAGAACTAATTTTAACATTTATTATCCCTTACCCATATCTGAAGATCTTTTCTCCATATTTAATATAAATCTTTGAACCATAGAAAATGTATTTTATCATTCAGATATATATTTAAGTTTATTAAAGTTAAATAAGAAAATAAACATAATAGGAAAAGACTCAAAACTAAGTATTAAATAACTAGTAATATCATCAGAGGACTTTCTTTAGTGTATTCTATCTTGAACTGGAAGCTCTTTAGTAGAGGATCATGGTTAATTCACTGGATGAATGATATTATTGACTTAATATTTTATAGAATATGGTATTTGCATATTTGGGGTGTTAGTATAATTGATTCAATGCCTGACAATTTTTCAGAAGCCATTGACCTTAACTAAGTTAATTAAAATAATATTATTATTTTAATAATGTTAATAATTACTAACATTATTTTAATATGTTAATATGGTAACATATTATTACCATTAACATATTATTTTAATATGTTAATGGTAATAAAAGGAATTGTTCTATCATATACAGAGTCAAAATATTTTGAGGAGAATGAAGACAGCTTTGCCATGAATGCCTATGAACAGCTGGAGTAGCTTTAACAATGACTGTAGTCAGAATACATGAAAATCTTCAGAAATAGAGAGCTTAGAATGCCTTAATTTTTTCAGACTTATTTTGTGTGTAGTATTATCTTATTGCTAACTATTTTATGGTGTACTGGACCTACTGAGAGCAATACTTGGTTATTTCATTCACTCTGTACCACATTGTTCTTGATAGAAATTTTACGCTATGATTCATGAGAAACTTCAGCTTTGCTTGCTTTCTGTCCAAAGCTTTGGGTTTCTTGATTATTTTCTATGACTGTTTCCTCATTTGAACTACTAAGTCATTCCCATAAATGGTGTGAATAGTGAACACACAATGTATTTAGAAGCGATCCCCTCTGAATATGAAATTGTTTTCCTGTGTTATTCCTTGTATTGTTCCCAGGAATGGTTACTTCAGATCAGAAGTCGTGATAGGAAATTAAAATATGATCAAGTCCATAATGTTCATTTACTCTTTAAACAGTATTCAGTTCTTTTTGAAAGTATGCCTACTCTTGTTCCAGACTCTCAAAAAATGTAATGATTGACTTTGGGAGAGCCAGTCAATACCACTCTTTTCTCCTTCCTGATTCTAGAGTAGACCAGCAGATAATGTTACATGTAGAGAATCTGCAATCAGACAGATTTACCTGCCAAATTGCCTGTGCTCCCTGAGGAAAAACTAACTCCAAAGAAAGAGAGACCAGGCACAGTGGCTCATACCTGTAATCCCAATATTTTGGGAGGGCAAGGTAGGAGGATACCTTGAGCTCAAGAGTTTAAAACCATCCCAAGCAACACAGGAAGACCTTCTAGCTGTAAAAACAATTTTTAAAAAAATAATCAGGCATAGTAACATGCACCTGTAGTCTTAGTTACTTGACAGGCTGAGACAGGAGGGTAGATCAATCCCAAGAATTAGAGATTGCAGTGAATGACAATTGCACCACTGCTCTCCTACCTTGGAAACAGAGTGAAAGCCTGTCTTCAGAACAGAAAGAAAAATAAAACAAAAATTTAAAAAGCAGGAAAAAAGAAACAGGGGTAGAACAATACATGGTCACTTCTTTATGTCAAATTAGGGGAAAAGGTGAGGTTTATTAGGTCAATGAATTTATTTTCCACCTGACAGAAATATTAGGAGTAGGAAAGAAACTCTTTTGCCCATTGCATTTTGTAAGTGCTTAGTTTGGACTGATTTCATGGAATCCTATGTGAAGGCTTTACTTCTGGCACTCACTGGGGCCTTCTCTCAGACTACATAACATGACAGTGCAGACTGACTTCTCACAAGGTAGCAAGAGGAGAAAGTTTCAAAGTAGCAAGAGAGATCCAGGAACTTAAGGAATAGCTACCAGCTCCCCATTTGAATGGATCATCTAAGAGCAAACTTGGCTTTACTGAACAAATGGGACTGAGGCAGAGAAGGATGATTTACTACTCATTCATAAAGTCTTCTTGTATTTTAAAAACTTCTCTCATTGAATAAATTGAATGAATAATAGAATCCTGACTGAATCTTACACCTTTACAGAACTAGGTGCTATCTACTGGAGCACATAAGGAATATACGTCTGTCTACCGGAGGAAAGAACTAGAGATTTTACAAAGCAGGCATCTCTAGCAGGTGTGCCAGGGGAACCTGGTTCCTGCTTCTAATACAGCTGCACATGCTTCTGGAACTCATCTTGAATATGTGCCTCTCAATCTCAGTGATTTCATCTTCCTTGGCTTTCTATTCTAGCATGTCTATGCATAAATTGTCAACTTTATTAGAGCTATAAAAGGCCCGAGTGTTAACATCAAGCATGCAGATGCGGTGCTTGCCTGGCCAAGCACATTTTCTGGGCCACCAAAATAGTGCAGCTGCAGCCATTATGTGCCATTAGCAGTGACAGTCCGTAAATCTTAATCTGTTGAACCATGGCACTGGCATGAGTTGATCCAGGGTAAACATTTGCTATTTCAATTAGCTACTGGGAAGATCTCTATAAATATGCTGTATATTCCCTTGGAGATGAAATTATGTATTTAACATGGAAGTAGTGTATTTAAAACAGGAATTTATAACTAAGGGAATAAGTTTGATAACTTTTCTTTTAGCCTGTGCTCTTTGCTTCCTCAAAATGCTGTATTTGACAAGTAGAAAACTATTGAGATCAGGACTTCCATTATATCTGCTTCTAATGTGTGTAGGTGTTGGTTGAATCACTATCCTTGATGCTACAGTGTATGGGTCCTCTTTATCTTTTAGTTCCTTAAGATTGACTCCTATCTGTTTGGATAATTCTATTGAATAGCACCACAAGGAATAAAATCAGCCAAGATCTGATAAATTAATAACAACTTAACAATAAATATAATTACTGTAAGAGATCTGTTTCAGACTTTGATATATAAAAAAGGAATTAGCTAAACACTACCTTGACAATAATTTATTTCAAACTTTTACTAGTAAACTGACATTAAGATTACTTAAAAAGAATTATATTGGTCTGAGGGAATACATTTTTATAAATTCAGGAGTCATTAGCTGAGATATCTGATATATTAAGTAAATATCGTGAAAATTGGGACATGGTTTTCAAAAAGATTCTTTTAAAATCTGGTATTATTCGTGATTTACTATACTAGGTCTAGGGAACAGAATGTAAATAACAGATCAAAATACATGTAATCTGTTCTCTCTCCTGGAACTTGTATTCTGTCTTATAGTCTTAGCCATAATTACTAAATGAACCTTGAAATTCATAGAATATCATCTCTCAAAATATGACTATAGTTTAGTTATAAATCTCTAAATCAGTAGTGATTTTTTTTCTGCATTAGTCTTTTTTTTTTAAACAGTTCTTCATAAAGTATTTCACAAAATTGCAACCAAGGTAAAATCATTTGAGGCTTGATGAGGAGTGGGAGTTCTGATTCTAAGTTAATTCTCAGGGAAACATCATTTTGGTCTTCCATATATAATTACTAGTGATATGACAACTGTTTATTTTTTCCAGGAAAAGTGGTTTAAGAAATAGAAAGCAAAACCATACTACCTTCTTTTTATTCCAAAATTTTAAGGGGGTACATATGTTTGAGGCTGCAAGAATCACTTTTGTAATGCTTGAGTCCCAGTTATAGGTATGCCTGTCACTGAAATAGTGTTTGTAGTAACCATTAGGTAGTTTTTTCTCCCACCTTCATTCCCCCAGGCTCCTTGAATGATTTCCATTGAGAGTTACTTCCACTGTGCACAACATGCATACTTACTGATTAGTTCCAATTTAATAGTGAGTACATGTGGTGCTTGTTTTTTTCTGTTCTTGAGATATGTCACTTAGGAGAATGATCTCCAGTTCCTTTCAGATTGTTGCATAAGGTATTAATTCATCATTTTTATGTCTGAGTAGTACTCCATGGTGTACACATACCACATATTATTAATCCACTCATGAATTGATGGGGACTTGGGTTAATTCCAAATCCTTGCAACTGTAAATTGTGCTGCAATAAACATTCAAGTACAGGTGTCTTCTTGATGAAATGTTTTCTTTTCCATTGTAACCAAATAGAGGGATTGCTGGATGAAAGGGTTGGTCAACTTTTAGTTATTTAAGGAATCTCCATACTATTTTCCATATAGGGTGTACTAATTTTCAGTCCCACTCGCAGTGTATAGGCATTACTTTCTCTTCCAATCTATACCTGCATCTATTGTTTATGGAATTAATTTTTATTGTTGGGAATTCATTGAAGGTAGAAAGAAGTGGGTTACCTTGATTTGTTAGACAAAGACCCTCTTATAATTATATCCCACTCCTAAAAGGTCTACCACACACCATGACCCTCCACCCCTCCCTCCTTCCCTCTCTCTCCTCTCCCCATTCCCCCACCCCCCACTATCTTTTAGGTCAATAAATTTCCCATATCAGAGCTGAGTACATAGGATTCTTGTTTCTCTGTTCTTGTGATGCCTTACTAAAAATAATGTGTTTCATTTCCATCCAGGTTAATACAAAAGATGTAAAGTCTCCACTTTTTAATGGCTGAATAGTATTCCATGACATACATGTACCGCAGCTTATTAATTCGTTCCTGGGTTGGTGGGCATTTAGGCTGTTTCCACATTTTGGTGATTGTAAATTGAGCTGTGATGAACAGTCTAGTGCATGTGTCCTTATGATAAATAGGATTTTTTTCTTCTGGGTAGATGCCCAGTAATGGAATTGCAGGATCAAATGGGAGGTCTACATGTGTTCTTTGAGGGTTCTCCATACTTCCTTCTAAAAAGGTTGTATTAGTTTACAGTCCCACCAGCAGTGTAAAAGTGTTCCCTTCTCTCCACATCCACCCCAGCATCTGCAGTTTTGAGATTTTGTGAGCTGGGCCATTCTTGCTGGGGTTAGATGATATCTCAGGGTGATTTTGATTTGCATTTTTCTAATAATTACGGACAATGAGCATTCTTTTCATATGTTTGTTAGCCATATGTCTGTCTTCTTTAGAGAAGGTTCTATTCATCTGTCTTGCCCAGTGACGTAAGGGATTGTCGGCTATTTTTATGTTGATTAATTTGAGTTGTCTGTAAATCCTAGTTATCAAGCTTTTGTCTGATTCAAAAAATACAAATATCCTTTCCCAATGTGCAGGTTGTCTATTGCGATGGTTGTTGTAGCCTTAGCCGTACAGAAGCTTTTCAATTGCATTAAGTCTCATTTGTTTATTTTTGTTGTTGCAATTGCCATGGAAGACTTCCTCATAAAGTCCTTCCCCCGGCCAATAGCTTCCAGTGTTTTACCCACACTTTCTTCAAGGATTT
This sequence comes from Arctocebus calabarensis, assembly GCA_963573935.1. Classification (NCBI taxonomy): domain Eukaryota; kingdom Metazoa; phylum Chordata; class Mammalia; order Primates; family Lorisidae; genus Arctocebus; species Arctocebus calabarensis. Next base: position 2,147 of record CAUYON010194062.1, on the reverse strand, counting down.
TAATTATTTCGTGCCTTGGCTTTAGATTTTTTATCGCTTTGGTTGACATAGCCTTAGCTGTACAGAAGCTTTTTAATTACAGTAAGTTTCATTTGTTTATTTTTGTTGTGGTTGCAATTGCCACAGAAGTTTTTCTCATAAAGTCCTTCCCCAGGCCAATAGCTTCCAGTGTTTTACCCACACTTTCTTCAAGGATTTTAATGATTTCATGCCTTGGCTTTAGATCTTTTATCCTTTTTTGAATCAATTTTTGTGAGTGGAGAAAGGTGCGGGTCCAGTTTCAGTCCTTTACATGTGGATATCCAATTCTCCCAGCACCATCTATTAAATAGGGATTCTTTCCTCCAGTGTGTGCTCTTGTTTGGTTTATCAAAGATTAGGTGGCAACAACATCATACTTTCAAGACTTGGAAAAAATAATTCTTTTTTTTGTATTGAACCAGGAAAAAACCCCATATAGGCAAGGCAATTCTTAGTAATTAAAACAAAGCTGGGGACATCAGCATACCAGACTTTAGGCTGTACTACAAGGGCATACTGATCAAAATAGCATGGTATTGTCACAAAAAATAGACACAGACATCTGGAACTAAATAGAAAACCAGGAGATGTTTTTTGGAATTTTTAACAAAATCCATTCTGAGTGGGGTAAGCTGACATCTTGTTGTGGTTTTAATTTGTAATTTTCCTTATATTTAGTGATATTGAGCATTTTTCACATTTTTTTCTGGCTATGTGTCCTTTTGAGAAGTATTTGTTCTTGTCTTTGTTCACTTTTTTTTTTTTTTTTGGACAGTACTGGGTTTGAACCCGCCACCTCCAGCATATGGGGCCATCGCCCTACTCTTTTGAGCCACAGGCACTGCCCTTTTGTTCACTTTTTAATAGATTTTTTTTTTATCTTACTGATTTGCTTGAGTTTTTGTGAACTCTGGTTATGAACCTCTTTATTGTGCTCATAGCAGGCAAATATTTTCTGCTATTCTGTACATTGTCTATTTGCTCTGTTAATTTTTTCATTTGCCATGCAGAAGTTTTTAGTTTAATCAAATCTCATTTGTTTAGTTTTGTTGTTGCCATGATTGCCATGGTGGTCTTAGTCATAAATTCTTTGCCTAGAGTTTCCCTACATTTCCCCTTTAATTCTTATGATAATTCCCTAGATTTAAGTCTTTATTCTCCTTCAGTTAATATTTGTGGATGATGAGAGGTTGGGATCTTGTTCAATTTTTCTCCATGTGGTTATCCAAGTTTTCCACACATCATTTGTTGAATAGGCCCTCTTTTTCCCCAGTGTGCATTACTATCTACTTTGTCAAAAATCAGTTAGTTGTAGGAAAATAGTTTTATGCCTGGATTCTCTGATCTGTTCCACTGACCAGAGTTTCTTATGTTTTTGTACCAACACTATACTCTTTTTGTTACCATAGCCTTATAGTATATTTTGAAGTTTGGTAATGTGATGCCTTGATATTTGTTCTTTTTCCTTAAAATTTCTTTGGTTATTTGGGTTCTTTTCTGTTTCCAAATGAAATGTAGATTTTTTTTTTTTGAGATCTCTGAAGAATGACTGGTAATTTGATGGAAATTGCACTGAATTTATAAATCACTTTGGGTAGTGTGAACATTTTAACAATATTGATTCTGCCTATCCATGAGTACAATATGGTTTTACATTTTTTTTGTATCATCTGAAATTTATTTCCTCAGAGTTTATAGTTCTCCTTGTAGAGATCTTTCACCTCCTTAGTTAAGCGTATTCCTAGTTCTTTACTTTTCTTTTCTTTTTTTTGTATGAATGGTCTTTATTGGCTGAGGATACTGCAGAGCAGCATTAAGGAGGAGAAAAGAGAGAGAGGGAAAGAGAGCGGGGGAGAAAGAAGAGAGAGGAGCCTCCTGGGACAGTGACCCCATCGGAGCCCAAACTGGACTGAGAGTACCTGGGGTATATGGCCCCTGTCCAGAATGCAAGGGTGACCCCTGGAGGGTGGCCTGTCCCCAGAGGTGAAGGCCTCCTGGGACAGTGACCCCATCAGAGCCCAAACTGGACTGAGAATGCCCAGGGCATATTCTCATGGCTCCAGCTGGTGTCATCACCCCTCAAGAGCCCCAGGTTTGCCTTACAGTGGAGTGCCAGGAGAAAAAAC
>CAUYON010194060.1:0-55999 GCA_963573935.1 Arctocebus calabarensis | reverse complement strand
TTGTAAGAGTAGGGTTGGCACAGATGCAGCAATATGTAAGATTAGGAGATGGGGTCACACTTATCTGTGTTCCTATGGAAACTATTTGAATATTTGTTTTATATGGATTTTTATTCACTTTTCAGACATGCTATGAAAGAGCTCCCCTCAGCTGCTCAGCAAGCATTTGTAGCTTGTACAGTGGCAGAATGGGCCAAAAGCTTAGTGTTGTGACCTGTTTTAAGAATAAAGTATCTTGAAATAAAAAAAAACAAAAACAAAAAACAAATCACTGATCTTGTTGTCAATTAATTAATTCACTTTGAGTAATTTTTTTCTGTGTTCTAACATTGTAGTGTGTTTATTTGAATAGTTCAGACAGCAGTTTTATAGAGATACATGTACACATTATCATTGGTAATTAAATTTAAAATGATTATTTCATTTAAATGAAATACAATGATTATTTCATTTCATTAATCATTCCTTTAATTAAAAAGTAATTAAAGTAATTAAATTAATTACTTTTTAGTGAAAATGAGTATGGACAAATTTTAAAAGTTGAAATAGTGGCATATTTCTGCTGCAGAATGAGAGCAGAAAAAGAAACTAGTACTATGATCAAAGCAGTGCAAGTGCATACAAAAAGAGGCTAGGGATTTCATGATGGATGTCTTTTGCTATTGGTTGTGCTGAAGCAAAACAAAAACACTATCTGCTGTGTAAAAAACAAATTTTAAAGAAAATAAAGTGACGTTTTCTATAGATCCCTAATGGATTTGATTAGAAGTTTCCTCTCAAGGATCAAAAAAGAATTGATGCAATTAATCACCTGAAATCAAAATTTAATATTTAACAGACTTAAAATTTATAACAGAATGTGAGCTTTGGTTAACTAAAAAATAGCTTAATTCATGCATGAAAGAGGAAAGCAGTTTATGATGGAGAGGTGGCAAAAGAAGTTCAGTCACCAAATTTTTTTTAGAAAATTATGAGACGAGACAAAAATGTATTTTACAAAAACTTAAAGATATTTAATTAAATTACCAAACAATTGCCTGTAGACTACCTATAGTCTGACAATATAAAAAATCAATTGACTTGAAATCTGAAAAATTTTGGTACTTTTTTCTAGTTTTAGATAAGTTATAGAAGAAATGATTTACTGTTTATTAATACTTTAGAAATCACTTATCTCAAAAGACTTAGAGGTTTTAAATGTAAATTTATGACTAAAACCAAAAAAATTTGTGCCGTATTTTTGAATGTTTTATATATGTCAAAGAAGAATTTCAGATGTATAAGAAAAAATTATTTTCTATCACAACAATACTCCAGCTATGTTAGGTTAAATTCTAAATTTATTGGAATTTTAACATAAGAGGCTGGTTTTTTTCTTGTTGCTTCATACTACTATATTCTGAAGCTAAAGGAAATACGACAGAGAGAGTAGTTGACTCTGCAGAAAGTGTCATAGATTCATTGTACCAAAGTTAAAATTGTCCAGTCCATATGTGCAAATCCATGCTTCACTGTTAGTTTATAGACCTGCTAAAAGACATGAAAGATGGTGAAGCACTCTGTGGAGTCATGGATGAGTTTTACAAAGTTTTCTTTAATATTTACTCTAACATAAGATCTTTGCTTTTTGAAATGAAAAGAACACAGGCCAAATAGTCAGTACTTTAAGTCGAGTACCAGTGGGTGGAATATGTTCTGTTGTCCTGAATTAATAAACATACAAAAAGACTTTCAGGGCGGCACCTGTGGCTCAAGGAGTAGGGCGCCGGCCCCCATATACAAGGGGTGACGGTTTCAAGCCCGGCCTGGCTAAAACTGCAAAAAAAAAAAAAAAAAAAAACTTTCAGTGGATGTCAGTTCCCCCACCCCGTGGGATGTGACTATAAAGAGAATATGGAAGTGTGGTTACAGATCACATGTGGCTTTAGCAGGTAACACTGCTTTTGAATGAGCATTTTTTGAATCTCTGAGGGTAGGAAAAGCTTAATTTGTGACCTAGCTAGACAGCCTTGAGAATTTATATTAGTACTAAAGGTTTACATAATACATGTCAATAATAATATTACTTACCCATTTTTCTAACATTAATCAATATACAGAAGATGTTAATATGAATACCATTACATCAATTGGCTATAAAAACTAGAAAGAATTTGAGGAACACTTTGTGAATATTGATAAATGTAGAGTTACTTTCTAAATTATGCAAATACTCCTTTATTTATTTATTTATTTATTTATTTATTTATTTATTTTTTTGAGACAGAGTCTCACTATGTCACCCTCAGTAGAGTGCTGTGGTATCACAGCTCACAGCAACCTCAAACTCTTGGGCTTAAGGGATTCTTTTGCCACAGCCTCCCAAGTAGGTGGGACTACAGGTGCCCACCATAATGTCCAGCTATTTTTTGCTTGCAGTTGTCATTGTTGTTTAGCAGGCCCTGGGCTGGGCTTTAACCCACCAGCTTTGGTGTATGTGGCCGGCGCCCTACTCACTGAGCAATGGGCGCTGAGTTGCAAATACTCCTTTAAATTTGGTGTTAATATTGATTTGTCACAAGAGTGAGTTAGTATACTTAACGATTGATCAGATATGAATTTGAAACTGATATGCTTTTACTTTGAAGTCAAATTAGTTCTTCTAAACAAAAGTGAACTAGTTTTGTCAATATATACATGAAAATTAAAGGAAAATGAATTTTTCGGTACTCAATGACTTTTAATAAATGACTTTATTTATTAGAAAATTGTTAAGCATATTTGATACAAGTTCGGTATGTGAATTTACCTTTTCAATTGTCAGTTTCTTGACCTCTAAATACAGATCAAGTCCTTCCTTCTTCCCTTTCCCGAATCCTTTCCCCTTCCTATCCTTTTTTCTTCCTTTCTTTCCATAGTTTCTTTCCTTTCCTTCTTCTTCTGTTTTTTTTTTTAGATAATCTTACTCTGTTAACCAGGTTAGAGTGCCGTGGTGTCAGCCTAGCTCACAGCAACCTCAGCAATTTCTTGGGTTTAAGTGATCCTCCTGCCTCAGCTTCCAGAGGAGCTGTGACTACAGGAGCCTGCCATGGCACCCAGCTATTTTTTCTATTTTTAGTAGAGATGGGGTCTTGCTCTTGCTCAGGCTGGTCTTGAGCTCCTAAACGCAAGGGATCCTCCTGCCCAACCTCTCAGAGTGCAAGGATTACAGATGTGTGCCACCGTGCATGGCCCAGATCAAGTATTTCCGATGAAAATTTACTTTTGAATTGAAATGTAAGTGTAACGTGTAGTCATGTGCCATATAACAGTGGATAGGTTAGCAACAGAGCACATCTGATAGTGGTCACATAAAATTATAATTTTTTAAATGTACTTTTTTTACATTTAAATATACAAATACTTATCATTTTGTTATAATTGCTTACAATATTCCTATACAGTCACATGCTGTACGGGTCTATAGCCTAGGAGCAATAGGCTGTACCATGTAGTGTAGGTATATAGTAGGCTGTGCCATTTAGGTGTGTGGAAGTATAGTCTATGATGTTCACATAATCAGGAAGTTAATGACACATTTCTCAGAATGTATCCCCATTGTTATGTGACACATGACTGTATTTGAGTTTGAAGACTTTAACACAAAAAATACAAAATATCTCAACATGTTGATATAACATTTTGGATATAGTGGATTAAATAAATATATTACAATTAACTTTTACCTGTTTATTTTTATTTTTATTTTTTTAAATTTGAGTACTAGATTATTTAAATTGACACATGTGGTTCTCATTATGTAATATTTTTATTGGTCAGTGCTGGCCTAAAATACTTCAAGTATTAGTGAACAAATGGCAGCATTAATGTTATTGCTAGTATGATGATGATGTTGTAGGTATATTGTTTCTCTATCCTTTCACCAGATTATAAACATATTATCTTTATTTTTATTTACCATATCACATTGCATAGTGCCTTAGATATTAATAATTAATTCGATGATTATTTGTTCATTAATTGTCCTAGTGTCTGTCTTTAACATTGAAAGTATAGACCTAACTTTTTTAAAACCTCAGGATAAAGGTGTAAAAATCCCCTTGAGTGAGCTCACACAGGCACATGTGCACATATTCATTGACAAATATAAATACATAGTAGTATTTTGTTTAGTGTGCTTGAAGAAGGGAATAATGTAAGCAATAGTAGAAGATTGCAAAGATGAAGATAACTTAAATTATTTTGCACTAGACTTTATGTGAATTTTTATACAAACGTATTAGTTAATTGAAATGCTTTAAAAACTGCTGTAGCATCTTACTTTGGTTGAAGATTTTTATTTTGAATGAAGGAGAATTATTGTGGAAATAACACTGTAGTTAGGATTAGACAAATAGGTTGCATATTTGACTAAATTCTCTGACTTACCTCTATGATGAGGGTTTTAAGCTTTCTTGAGTTCAATTTTCTAATCCATAAAAGTGGGTATAATATCAGCTACCTCTCCAAGGTGTTGTGAGATATAAATGGGAAAAATATCTTAGAATAGTTAGCAACTGTAAGGAATTATAGAAATGTAAGTTACGGTTTTGCTAGAAACAATAAATAACATACTTTGAAGAACCATATATGCTATAATGTAAGGCTGACCTTAACTTTGTCTATAAACAAGTGCTATATGACCCAAATCTGTAAAATAAAGTCAAGTATCTCAAATATAGGATAAGTATAGGAGTAGGGAAACAGATGTAGTAGTTACACATTTAAGTTCTATAAGATTAGTTTAGACTGAGTTAGAGATACCTGCTTTTCGACTTCTACATTGAAGTTAAGGTTCACCTCTGTCGCAGCAACCTAAGGCCCTGTCCTGTCCCGGTTGGTAATTTAGAATTTGGTGCTACCGAGACCAAGAATGGAGGATGGGAGCCTATCCCTATTAGGGCAGGATATTATATTTTCACCAAGAGAATCCACTCCCCGCCTTACAAAGCTGTGGTCTTTTTCGGTAGAATCTTGAAAATATTTTCTATCAGTCCTACTGAGTTGATACACATATTTTAAAAACCAGGTGGTTGGATAAGAGCTAAGTCCCTAATGCTGTTGGGAAAAGAAGCAAAATGATAAAATAAAAAACAACTGAAAGCATTAGTCCTAGGGAAGTTTGAACTGTAGTCTCAGTATCTCACTATCTCACTAACATGTTATCCCCCTTTGTTTCTGTGTCAGAGCTCAGCCATCTAGAAGTATCCTGGCTTGTTTAGCCTGAAAAGCAGTGACACTGGAAGATAGCTGCAAGTGCAGTGGAGGCATTTACTTTTAAATATGTCACCCCCCAATCCTGCTGCCCCAAATGGTTTTTGTATGTAGTCACTACAAAAGTTTTGAGACAGACTGTGTTATGGTCCCTTATTTTACTTCTAAGAAACAAGAGTTGACAGCATCCTTTCTCATTCACCTATACAAGTTTCAAATTGCTCAGCTTATCTGTGTTGTCAGAAAGGCTTCATATATTTCCGTCTGCATATTTTATGTTTCTTGATTTCTGTGTTTCTCTAAACTTTAGTAATGACTCCACATTTGCCTTCGCTGGATGGCAGAACTCTAATATACAATATACTGCAACCTAACAAATATAAAATTGAGTTTTGCCAGCTGAATCCAACCTCAGACACCGCACCCCAGTGAAATCAGTATTCTTTATACTCACTAGGAGCTCTGTTTGTCTTCAGTGACTTGCATTTCTTACATTTGATCTTCATTGGACTCTGAGTATTAGTTACTCTTATTAGTTTAATGATCTGCAGCTTTCTGGATAAATGCTTATAAATTTCTGCGTTTATATTCTTGTACATATGCTTGAATTATTGTCTGCCTTTCAGTGATTTTAAATTACCGAATCATAGTTCTTAATTTATATCTTTCTTTAGTGATTTACAATGGTTTCTGCATGGTGGGGACTGTAGTTGCAGAGCATATCTCAAATGCATCAGGGAGCTGGTAAGTTGGATTTCTGTCATGACATGAGCATATTTTAAGAACACTCTCAAAAACAAAAAAAAAAAAAAGAAAAAAAAAGAACACTCTCAACTGGATCATACTAGTTAATTTTATCTTTGAAAGAAATTGTGTTAACAAGATCAAGAGTGTTTGTCAATAGTTAAACTCTGTGTGAAACCATCAGTGACAGTAGCAACCTGTTGAATGTACACTAAAACTGGGAAAAATATAGTCACCAGTATTTGTGTATTTCTTGTTACTCTTATGACCTTTTAAAGTCATAAACAAAAGGACGTTTGTTTTGCCTTCCTCCCTTAGCCAGGACACAAATTATAAAAAGAAATGTACAAAGAAACATTAATAAATCAGGTAAATGCTAAAATTTTATAATTCTTCTCTTCTACAGTTTTTTCCTTCCAAATTTAACATTTTTTCATTAAGCATGGCCTTGAACACCAGACAAAGTGCAGCTCTGTTTCAGAGTACCTGCAAAAAAAAATCATTTCCTCTATAAATCACTTTGTGATTAGAACTATGTAAGCATGCACTTTGCAAAGAAACAGCCTTTAATTGTATTTACTGTCACTTTGAGAGATAGTGAGAAAAAGGAATGGAAAGAGAGAAATGCTATTCTCAAAATTTGTGCAATTTAAATTTTTATGTATGTGTAGTTGTTTGTTGCAAAAAGGTTATTATTTAAGCATGAAGTTTATTGGTAATATATTATCTACAGACCTATTCACATCTTTATCAGTGTATTTGGAGCTCTGAATTATAAAAACTTTCAGCTAGTATATTGTTCTAAACTTGAAAGAAGTTATTCACACCAGCACTGAACTGGCTAGTTAGGCAAATCTTTGAAAGGATTTTCACAGGAATATGCTTCTTATATTTCCTCTGTTTTTTCCCAACCTTGATTTCATGCTCAAGTGTGGTGATTTATTTCCCCAGGGCACTGTGCCATCCAGTATAGAAGAGGTCAGTGTGATAGTATTTCATAGCTTTTCTTTGATCCACAAAACCTTGCCACCTTCTGTACATGACTCATGCATCTATCTACTGGTGTTCCTGATAGTAGGATATTTTGATTAGTTGTATAGGTTACCTGGTTATTATTCTCATCCTGTCCACGTGTGGGTGTGTTGGTGTATGTGAAATCTGGAGATTCTAGCCCATATTGAAGCATAATCCTATCTAGGCCAGGAAATGCCTGGCTTCCCGGATACTTCTCAGAGCAATAAGAGCAGGGACTAAATCTCTTTATTTCCTTCCTGTCTACTATTCTGTAACAACTGTGGCCCAAAGGGTTTTTGATTTCTACTAATATGGCTCACTTTCCATTGTTAATAATTCTATGGAAACTAAAGTTTTTATTAAAGTATCTCTATGCCCATAATTATGGAGTGATTGATCCTTTTAGTGAAGTAAATTACTAGACAAATAAGTCATTACAAAAACACGTAGTTTAAATTCTTACTCTACCTACTAATGGACCATGATACCTTATATACTCTCAGTTCTCCTCAGAGTCCTCATTTTTAAAATGGAGGCATTAACAGTACCAGCTACATAGGGTTTTAAATCTCTGAAGATTTAAAAACTTAGAGAATGTAGAACACTTGAGAGCATACCTGGCGTGGAAGTGGTGTGCGCTTGCACACTGTTGTTACTGTAATCCTCATCATTTATAGTGATAGAAGTTCACATTAGGATTCTTTTTTCTCTGAAGGATAAAAAATTCAGCATGAATAGTAAGATTGGGAAAGAGAAAAAGAGAAAAGTAGCAGTTTAAACTAAAAAAACTTATGTGATGAAAAAGAGAAAGAAAGAAAACCAGTGGGATATGGTATTCCTTGGGCATACCTTTATTTATGTGGTGGTAAACAGGTGGACTTACCATTGATCCATCTATGCTACACACCTCTGAGTACACATACAGGTCTTTGGATTTAAGTACTGTTGGATTTACACATGCTTTTCAAATAATGATGGGGTTACGTACTGATAAACCCTTAATTAAGTTGAAGATATCAGTGGTCAAAAGTATGGTTCAGATTACGGTATTTTCAATTTAAGATGGGCTTATCGGGACAAGATTAGACTGAGTTAGAGACACCTGCTTTTTGGCTTCTATTTTCAGCTCCCTTATAAGTCAAAGAACATATTGTACATGTATCACTTTTACACCATCATAAAGTTGAAAAATTGTGCTTTTGAAGCTTTTCAAACATATCTAGGACTGTAGTGTTGGATTCTCTGTGTGTTGTCTTTCTCCTAACCAGTTAATTAAAAATTATCTTTCTGTACTTTATCAACACCTGCTTCCTTTCTACCTGCTTGTTTTATATGTAAACCCTTTAGTACCATTTTCCTATAGCGTTTGCCTAAATTACAGAAATTTATTTTAGTATGTTAAAGTAAATGCCATTACAAATGCTAGGTCGTATAAATATGCCTGGAGTTCACATTTTGGTATTTGCAGTCTTCCTTGCTTGTTAAACTAAGGGTTTAAAATAATCATTTATAACATGAAAGGAACTTAAAATCTGCTGACCTACTTCAAAATATCAGTTTTTGAGTGGCTTTTATTGGAAATGAAAATAAGTCAATTTTACACGTTATAAAAATAAACCAACTGGCAAAACACAGTGTAGTATAAAAGCAGGTAAAGTATATATAATCCCTAAGGAAATAATATATAATGGGGTTATAATCATCAAAACTCTTTAGTTTTAATATGTGTACTAGTCAAAAAATGAAAAAAGAAAAAGTTAAGTTTTTTAACCCATCAAATTATGAAAAAGACCTTTTAAAATTAATCTTTTAGGTCATTTCTTCCTCTTTTGATATTTTGTTAAATGTGAAAGTGAAAATCTTTTGTCTTTTTAAACTGTGGACACCAAACTTAATATTGTAACCTTATGTAACTGAGTATGTTTTGGGGGAAGAATTCTGTGTTGTGGTATACCCATACATTGGATGATTGCAAGTATCTGGCTTCTTTATAAAGGATTAGCCTTACACTCATCCCTCTTTCCTGGAAGGTATTGTGTCTGGTGGCAAAATCTTTCTTGGTTCTTAATGTGCGGGAGGTGTATATGCAGCCTCTGAGCCTCCCTATTGTGGCTCTTATCCTTGAAAAGAAGGAAGGGGCGGTTAGGTAAAGATTATCTTAGGATCTTAGCTGCTGGGCACAATCAATTCTTTATATTTGCAGGTTGTTGATCACATTTCTGGGTTGCTGTGCTCCTCTCTACCAGGAGGTAAATCAAAGGAAGTGTGAGTCAGTTGTTTGGTAATAGCATCTTTTGTAGGAAAATACTTTTAAATTTTAAAGACTGTATGTTTTAAATATTGACAGTGTCCTCATTTCCTCTCTACCAATCAGTTAATTATTGTTCTGTTGATAATTATTGGTTCTGTTCTTGTTCTTCACTTTGATAATGGATTAGTGTATTTTATTTGGTTCTCAACTATAGTCTTTAGTCTAGTCTCCACATTTTAGGTGTTTGCTCAGTATTTTGTAGTACAAAATTCTGAGATTTGGAGTCCAGAGACCTGGTTTTCATTTTTATTTTTTGGTGCAGCTTCTGTTACTTCCCAAACCGTGTGACTGTACACTAAACATTTACCTATTTTGAATCTCAATTTCCTTATCTATAAAATGAGAGAGTTGGATTAATTAATCTCCACGGTCTTTATGAATTCTGTGAATCTGACAAATTTTACTCAGTGATTTGTGTAACAAACATGAGTGTAAAAGTTTCAATGTATTCTATGACTATGCCTCTGGATTCTTCACACCATAATCTTGGAAATTTCCATTCTGATTCAAAAGAATGTTCTCTGTTAATCATTGAGGTGTTTGTATTTCTCTTATTGAAGGTCCAGATTACTTTGATATTATACTTGTGATTAGCTGGAAAGATGCTTTTTAAAAAAAGTAATTAAAATACATAGAGCTAAAGAACATAAAAGGAAGTGTGAATGAGTACTTTTTCTTCTTGCAAAAGGGGTATTTTATTTCCTGTTTTTGAGATGATCTAAACAAAGACATTCATTTTATTGGTGACAATGTTCCTTTAGCCTAATATACATACTACTTACCTTAGCCTGTTCAAAGAAGAGGCCAAAGGGTGCTTAAGTAGAAACATGTAATATAGATTTAGCTTGCAGTTCTGAGGGGCCAGCTTCTCAAATTGCATATAAGAAAATTCCATTTTCATTTGCCTGCCTAGGCTATATGTGCATCCATGTTGGAAGAGAGAAAAGAAATACTAGCTTTTCTCTCAGCTGCAAGAAGATGGTCTTCCCTGGCACGTCTGTCTTTGGATAGTTGTATGTGCCTGTGTTAGCTTGCCGATGAGAGAAGCGGGTAATTTTCTGTGTTTCCTTTAGCTTTTTATAGTTGTGGAATTTTAGTTTTCTTACCTTAGTCAAAATACATGTATGGCTTTATTAATTTCTGGAATCACTCTTAGTTTTTATGTGACTATCTGGAATATTTTTGAGTACTCCATGAAAAGTGAGGGTCCACCCTCTCTGAAGAGCAGGGTAGGCACTGGGAACAATGAAACCCAGCCCTTTTAGACTCTGAGCAGGGCCCTGCCCTTTCAGTCCCAAAGACCACATCCAACTACCACCAATCCACGTTCACCTCCAGACAGCACTGAACCCTTTCACGGGCAGTGTTGTAAGTGCCCCAGACTGAGACCTGGAAAATCTCGGGTATTGTGTCCTTTCTCCTCTGAGTATTCTAGAATTTCACAACTTTTCTGCATTTTGGTCACTTTATTAAAACTGGAAGCACTGTTTAATACATAAAACACCCTATAATGGAAAATGACTAATCAATTTAATTTGAAAATGAATCTTTTATGGTCTTTTATTATTTTATTGCATTTTGACTTGTTTTGGTCAGTCCCAGATAGAGACCAAAGGTGATTTTATCCTATTTCAAAATTGTAGAGGACTTGGATTCCAGTCCTCGCTGTGTCTATAATTCTTCTGAGAGTAGACAAGTCAACTAACTTCCTCATATCTTAGTTACCTGTGATGCCAAATGGTTGCTTACCTTCCTCACTGTGTTCTTGTAAGAGTAAAATAAAAAATATTTCTGTGTCTTGAAAAAGATTAAGGCCATGATAATTGCTTAAAACTATGTGGCATTTAATATAAAATGGATACTCCTAATAATCATGTGTCAAATTAAATTTAAGAAGGTTGCATCAGGACATTATCTTTCTAATTAAAAAGTTTTCTGTTCCCCATGATTGCATTAATGTACACAGCTATGATTTAATTAAAAAAAAAAAAAGTTTTCTGTAATAAAGATTGAACCCAGGCAGGAGGTTATGCCAGATTAATCATGTTCATAGTGAATAAATTGGAGATTTAGTTTATTCTTTCCTTGGTTTCACTAGAGTCAAGTGTCAAGACTTAATGTTAATTGCAGGTTCTTGGAACAGTGGCTATCAGCCCTGTCCTTAAAGAGGATGCAGAAATAACTATCCTACTGGCTTTGTGGACTTCTGTCTGGTCAGATACAACTGTATCTCTCCTGGAGACCCCCAGGGGCTTGGGAAGGAGAGGAGAGGGAGGACAACTGGGCCCCCAGGGCTGGAGCCCTGGTGCCCTGGCTTGCTCGGCTCATTTCCCACTCATTGTGCAGTCCAGGCCCTATCACTTGAGAGGCCTGGCAAGGAAGCAAGGAGGAAGCGAGTGCCACTGCTGGTTCAGAATGTTCCAGTGCGGTTGGAAAGTTTGAGAAGTGGCCTGGGTGAGAAGAACAAGACCTTATTGACAGGGTTCAGTCCTGGTCAGGTCTGTTTTACATCAGCATTCTAAATAATCACAGTTCTCCCTACCCCAGGGATCTCTAGCACGTTCACCTCCGCCTTTTTTTTTTTTTTTTAACATTTTATACAACTGTGGTTAAACACAAAGCGTTTTAACTTTTTAGTTCTAAGAGAGTTGTAAAATGTACAAAGTATGGTATTGTCTGCTTCAAAACAACAACAGAAAAACAGCAGCAAAACTTTATATTTCTCAGGGCTTTCCAACCTACTGTCAAATTATCATTCATATTGCAAATATTTTTTTGTTAAGCTCTTTTTTCATTGATTCATTTATAGGGCTATTGATTATTCCCACATTGCTAGGGGTCATGTAGACCACTGTGGCTTGTCTTGGTCCAAATTGGTCAGCTCATTATCTGACTTAGTTTGCACATTAGATACGTAAAAACCACGGACATTTTAAGATTAGGGTAAAAAGGAATATGTCAAACAATTTCTCTTTTTCACATGAGTCTATGAACCAGAATATTTATGTCAAAAAATTAGAAGAAAATCTGCCGGAGGTTTTAATGAATTAGAGAATGTGTCCCTTGTATGCCTCGCCTTGTCATTCTGCCTGAATTTATGCATGACTTCTGTGCTAATGCAGTAAACACTCGCTTGGCAGCCCTGTCATTTCCAGGACCTGTAGGGTGTCTCCAATTCCAGCTTTCAGTCAAGTAAAGATAATAATAAAGCTTCATTTTTTTTTCCCCTGGAATTTCTGGTAGGAACTTTTTATGCTCAAAGGGATGTTTTAAGCTTATTCAAACAGAGGAAACCGAGAAAAACTCAACCGTCTACAACTACTTTTGAGGATGCAAATTTCTAGTAGTTGGAGCCTTCTATTTCTACATCCAAATGCAATGGATATAAAATAGGCTAATAGCTGAAGAGCAATTACAGGATTGATTGATTGCAAAACGCCCATCCACTTCATCTTCTAAGAGAGTCTGGTAACTGTTTATAGAAGCCACAGAATATAGATTTCTCAACTTTCCCCTCGTAATAGTTTAGTTAGCTATCTCTCACACTTTGCCTAAAATCAGAAGTTGAAATAGTTTAAGTAAATATTCTTCACCACAAAATTTTAAAATAATTATTAAGATCCAGTTGAGTACCTCTGTATTCGGTTGGTCATCTTCATGTTAGGGTATTAACTACATAATTTAAGATTAATGCAGATGAAGTACTTACTATATTTTGCAAATTAATATGCTCTTTTAAAAAATTTCTTATGTGTATATGCATACATATGCAGTGATAATAATACAAATCTTATCATTCCACCCATCCCTGACCTCAAAACTCTTGGACCCTCAGTAACTTTCCAAAACCTTTGTGTTAGCAATCACCATCTGCCAACCCCCAGAGGCTAATCCCCTAAAGTCATTTATCTTTTGCCTCCACTGTCTTCTGGCCCTCCCCACCCCACCACAGAGCCCTTTTTAGTAATGCCACCATCTCATCTTCTAATTTGCCCTTTCTTTCCCCAACCCCCGCTAGCTCCCCTCTTACAGGTTCCTGCCCCAGTGATTCCTTTTTTATGGCCTCCTCACCCTCTTGCTGAATTAGTAAGCCTTCTGTTTTACGTTCCTATAGCACTGAGGCATTCTGCTTTGCCCCACGTATTTTGCGTATTTTGCCCAGCAGGTAAGTGGCAAAACCAAAACCCAAAGCAATCTGATTGTGGAGCTTTATGTTCTCTCTGTTGCCACATATTTCTTCCCTGGATTTAAGTTTCTTCTTATATCTTTGGTGGAACACATATGATATGATAGTCACCAAAATGCTTTGTGTATAGTGGAATGCCATGTGGTATTTATTGTTTATTGACATTATTGGTGTTCTTTTTATTTTAGTTGCCATGATTCTTAATTTAAATTGACGTAGCCTTTTAAACGCTTTTCTTAACACTCTCAGTCTAGGCCATCTTTCTATACTAGTCATGATGGGACTCAAATTTTCTAATTTTTTTGTCTTCCCAGGATGGCTCATATTTGGCCGAATTCCTGCTGGAGAAAGGCTATGAGGTAGGTGACTCAGTGGGCAAGCAAGCTCAGGATGGTGGAATCGCTTGGACACAGTGGCTGCATGCTTCCTTTGCTGCCGTCCTCCTGTGTGTGTGTTTTCCACTGAAACTCTGATAACAAATCAGAATCAAGGCAAGAATGTGCCTCTGGGCTTGTGATCCTGCCAGCTCATTGTGCTGTTTATCTGCTGGTGAGCACTGGTGGCTCCCCTGCACCTCACTGTTCAGCCTCTTTGCATGCTTCCCACATTCTCCGATAATGCAGCTGTCTGTGCAAGCTGAAGCTGTAACATTATTAGGGTTAATTTATGATGTAATGTGTTACATAAAATAGTCCCACTCACAGTGAAGTCACTTAATACAGAAATTGCACAGAACAGTAAAAACCAAACTGATCTTTGGCAGGCTTGAATGAAATATTTATACCTGGAGGTTTCTGCTTTCTAATTGGTACCCATATAATTTATAGAAGCTGAAACGTTTAGGTTTGCTGCTGCTGCTGTTGTCATTGTTGTCTTTAGTGTTTTCTCCCTCTTAAAAGAGGTTAAGAGTTTTATACATTAATTTTGATGTAGCTCAGTATGTACACCTTTTGCAGATATATGCCATACAGAAAGCAAAAACCTTCAGAGTGGTCCACGTGCTCTGACCTGCTTTGTGAATGTTTATATTGATAATTTTGGGTCGTCTGTTTATTCCAAGTGGAGGTACATTGTTTTGAAATGTATAGTTGGGGCAAATAGAAAAACAACCGCAAGGAATTTGATGTCTAAATGCCAATAGCATTTGAAGAAAAGGAAATTAATTTTTTTTAGTTCTTTGTTTTCTTAGAGCCTCGACTTTAGACTTTAAGAAGTGATAGAAGATGTGTGTAGCTCCTCCTTTATCAAAATAACTGTATTTATGAGATTATACATGTACATGTATGTCCATATGGATAGATAGCTGTAATAAGGAGTACTTACCTACAGAAGAGAGAGAATAAGTAATTTGTAGTACAAAGAATTGGTTTTAGGGAAAAACTGATATTTATTTAGGGTAGATTAGTTTAATGCCTTAATAAATGTTAAAAGTTTGGCAGAGAGATGTTTGTACTGTATTTTAGATGTTTCAGAGCAGCTAAGAGGTGCATGTTGTCTAGAGAAGAATTAGTGACTTGGTTGTGTATCATGTGAACCAAGAAAAGAAGCTACCTGAGCAGTCATCACTGCAGTTGAGAACAGTAAGCTGGCATATCAGAAGTGATGCTCAAACTGCATTTGAATGTTTATTACAGCACAATTCACAGATGTGGAATCAACCTAAGTGCCCATCAGTTCGTGAGTGGATTATCAAAATGTGTATATACACCATGGAGTACTACTTAGCTATAAGAAGAAATGAATTAATGTGTCTTGTAGCAATTTGGATGGAACTGGAGACCATTATCCTAAGTAAAATATCAGTGCAAAAACAAACACCACAGGTACTCTTCAATAATGTGGGAATAATCGATGGGCACATATGGGAACACAGAGAAATAAGAGTCATTGGAAATCAAGAAGTGGAGAGGAAGTAAGAGGGGAGGGGTAAAAAGCTACACTATTGAGGTGATGGGTACACTAATAGCCCCTGATTAAACATTATAAAAGTGATCCATGTAACAATTATTTGTATTCCCTTAATATTAAAAAAGAGACAATACTGGCTCGGGGCCTATAGCTCAGTGGCTAGGGTGCCAGCCACGTACACCAGAGCTGGTGGGCTTGAGTCCGGCCTGGGCCTGCCAAACAACAATGACAACTACAACCAAAAAATAGCTGGGCATTGTGGTGAGTGCCTGGAGTCCCATCTACTTGTGAGGCTGAGGCAAGAGAATCGTTTAAGCCCAAGAATTTGAGGTTGCTGTGAGCTGTAATGCCACTGAACTCTACCCAGGGTGACAGGTTGAGACTTTGTCTCTAAAAAAAGAAAAAAAAAAAGATTATAACAAGCCCACTTGGCAAATCACAGTTAATGGGAGTAATTTATCACTGAAACAATGATTGGTAGGAAATGACAGTTTTAAGAGTGAAATTAGTAAATTGATGAGAGAAACATGACTAATAATATAGGAAGAAGGAACAGAGCTACAAAGCATAAGCAGAAATGAGTCGTCCTCATAGTATGGGGGAAATGTGAGCTCTCTCTATATAGTGGGAGTGAAATTGTATTTATCTGCACTGTATTTGATTTTAATAGGCTGCTGTCCTCAATTTTAAGAGATTGATATAATTGGAGAATAATCCATCAAGAGGAATCTGGTGGTGGCATAGGCTTATCTTTTTGTGTTTAGGTGAACATAAGAGTAATCACTCTAACTTTCAGACTTACCAGCTGCATTCCCCGGTTACTGAAGATCATGAGTAAAAGAACAAGGTTAATAGAGTGAACTGAGAGAGGTACATACCTATTTGCACCTGAACTGAACGGATCAGCACCAGAAGTTTTGGCTGAATACAGATTTCTACTCAGTAGGTTCTCAGCCGTTAGTGTGCATTAGAATCTTCCAGAGGCTCCCTTAAGACACAGAGGGCTGGTTCAGAGATCTGGGTCCCCAGGTGTTGCTGATACGGTTTTCCAGATAGAGAACTGCAACAACTAGAAGTCCAAATGAGATCAAGTGACCGATTCAATCATGTGGTAGAGGAGGACACAGTCCCTTAAGGCAGCAGTCCACAACCTTTTTGGCACAAGGAACTGGTTTTATGGAAGACGATTTTTTCATGGACCAGGGTATGGTGGGGGATTGTTTTGATATGAGTCTGCAAGCAATTGATTTCTTGTGGTCTCTGCATAGTCAGACCTCTCCACTAGTGATAATCTGTATTTGCAGCCATTCCCCAGTGCCAGCAGCACTGTCTCAGCTCCACTTCAGATAATCAGGCTTTAGATTCTTATGAGGAACATGCAACCCAGACTCCTTATGTGCACAGTTTACAGTAGGGTTCGTGCTCCTATGAGAATCTAATGTTGCCACAGATCTGACAGGAGGTAGAACTCAGGTAGTGACACAAGTGATGGGGAGCACTTCTAAATACAGATGCTGCCACTCATCTTACGCTGTGTGGCCTAGTTTCTTAAAGATTGGTACTGGCCAGGGAGTTTTGGGACTTGCAGCCTTAAGTTATTTTAAATTTGTGGGGCTTTGCTTCTCTGAGGTATCATGTTGTTTTGAATCTAATCTTTGTAGGAGGCATATCTGTAAGGTCAGGGACAACTGACAGCAATATACTTTGGGGCAGAAAAGTGCAAACCAGGAACAAATAAACACTGCGAAGAAGAGGCTTGCTGTTGAGGGTTAGTTGTTCTTTCTCAAAGAGAAAGAGGCAAACTTCGATGGGCTGGCAGTGATCAGCCTTTCATTATGAGGCTGGGGAAGCTTGGACTACATGGAGAAGCAGCAGTCAGTTGGAAGGAATCGAGCAGGAGAGGGGAGCCAGATGATGGTGTAATGACGGGGGTGGGTTGGGGTGGGGGTGCAACATGGGCAAAAACAGACAGAATTAGTGTCACAAAGGAAGAAAGTGCTTTATGTTTTCTCTAGACAAAAAAATAAGATAACAATACAGAAAGCTTAATTATCCTTAGAGCAAAAGTAATGTGGATGATTTGAAAAGGAATAGTATGTCTTACCATACTGATTTGTCATGGCCAATTCCCCTGTATGATCTCACAGGCTTTTAGATTCCTGAAGCCAGGGGATCTGGCCATCAAAATGTGGTCTCTTAAGTCTGCATATCTGATCATCCTCTGAAATAACTATTTAAACAAGTGAAGGATTGCTTTATTCTTGGTCCAGTTCTCATTGAGAAGAGACTCAGTTGAAATGTTTAAGATGACAGTTTTTAATGTTGCTTTTTTTCTTGAGTACCTATAGAGGTTATTGCATGATGAGGAAAACCAAGAGTATTTGAATTTTATGGAAAATCACCCTTTAAAAATTTGGTTTACTTAATTCTACACATTGCTGAAGTGCAAAGGATCATTCTCCTTTATACCTTGTTGACCAGGACAGACAGGTGGACAAAGTGGTCTAGCTCACTCTGGCAAGGAGCCCTTGACTTGAGTGCTGGGAAACTGTCTTAATCCTTCTTTGCCACTTTCTGATTTTGTGGCCTTGGCTAAGTCGCTTGACCTCTCTCAGACTTAATTTTTTGGTCTGTAAAATGGACATTAGACACATAAGCATACCTGTCTCTTGAGGTTGTTGTAAAGAATAGATAACACAATAGATGGGAAAGTCTAGTCCCCCTGCCTAGTGGAAGTCTACGGGATTTACGAGATTTATTGATCAGGAGTGGCAGACTGGCACAGTGTCTGATGTGGACAAGCTAGTGGGCATGGGAATTGTAGAAGGTTCCTGAGTCCAGTTCATTAATTAGCATACTAAATAGCAGGCATGGTATGTTGCCTAGAACGCTGGGGCTATGTGCTTTCCTTCCAACCACAGGGAAAAAGGAAAATCGACAAAGTGAGGCTTTTTATGAAAGCCTGTTCTAGTTTTAAGTGCCTTCCTAGTGCCTCTGTTAGCATATAAGCCAACAACATACTTTTGTACACATTTTGAGTTGAGTACAGAGGAAAACCAGAGAAATAAAAGACAAAAAGTTATACCTTTGAAAAGCTAAAATCTAGGAATATATGAAAAATCTGTATTAAATAACTTGATAACAGCTACAACATAGCATCCAGACTTTAAAATAAAAAATAGGTAAATTGTGGGGTTTCCTTCCAGGAAAGGAGCTATATAACCACCAGCTATGATATGAATTATAAGAATAGAAAAGAAATGGGATATTAGGATTGTCTGTTTATTGTCTCTGAAAAATTATTTGTTAGAACATGGAGTTCCTACACTTTTTCTTGATTATGAGAATTCTTTTTTTTTTTGTTATT
Organism: Arctocebus calabarensis; assembly: GCA_963573935.1. Lineage (NCBI taxonomy): Eukaryota > Metazoa > Chordata > Mammalia > Primates > Lorisidae > Arctocebus > Arctocebus calabarensis. The sequence continues at coordinate 37,237 of CAUYON010194060.1, read as the reverse complement.
GTTGGGGATTCATTGAGGGTACAAGAAACCATGTTACACTGGTTGCATTTGTTAGGAAAAGACCCTCTTACAATCATGTTTTGCCCCCAAAAGGTGTGGCACACACCAAGACCCCAAGACCCCACCCCCTTACTCCTTCCCTCTCTCTGCTCTTCCTTGTATTTTTAATCTCAGGCATTGTAAGCTATCTCTAGAAATTTAGTATGGGTCTTTTTTATATCTTTAATATCCCTACTTAATTTATAAACATGGAGGATATTGTTATAATAGATGTTTAGTGTAATTGTTTGCTAATTCTACCCTCTGTATTAGTTCTTTGTAAGTTTCAAATGATTGACTCTTCTCCTTATTATACATTTACTACTCAAAGAGTTATTGAAGAAGGACCTTCTACAAATATCCTGAGTCTAACATGCAAGTATCTTTGCTCTGATACTCTGTCCTATAAATTCTAGTTGCTTTATTCTTCTCAAACCCTCAGAATCTTCTGCTCAAGTCACAGAGTCTGCTAGCCTTTGCCTCACCTGCGCCATGATTTAAGAACTTTCTCTAGGCCATAAGATGAGGTAACTAGTACGGTTCTCTTTGTATCATGTCTCTTCAGGAATCACTGTCGTTCATTAATTGATGTCCAATGCCTCGAGAACTGCTGTTCTATGTATTTGTCTGGTATTTGGTTGTTTGGGGAGGGAGGATAAAGATGAGCCTTGTGACTCCATTTTGGTCAGAAGTGAAGTTTAATCCAGTTTCATTTACTTTTAGTAGTAGTAGTAGTTTTTTTTTTTTTTTGTAGAGACAGACTCTTACTTTGTCGTCCTCTGTAGAGTGCTGTGGCATCACACAGCTCACAGCAACCTCTAACTCCTGGGTTCGGGTGATTCTCTTGCTTCAGCCTCCCAAGTAGCTGGGACTGCAGGTGCCTGCCACCACGCGTAGCTATTTTTTTGTTTTGCAGTTCAGCCGAGGCTGGGTTTGATCCCGCCACCCTTGTTATATGAGGCCGGCGCCCTACTCGCTGAGCCACAGGTGCTGCCCACTGGTTGTTGTTTTTACCGTATACAATTGCCGCCAGAAATTGGGTTATGTAGATGTCTAGAACCCCACTGTGGGAGCTCCTTACAATTTCTGCTGGTTGAGTGTAGAAATGGGACCAATTTAACAGGTAAGGTTAAACCTCAGCACAAAATTGTTTTAGTACTTCTGGGAAAATATTTGAGACTACACTTTCAAAGGAAGAACATTAAAGAATAAGAAGTAATTAATAGTTCTTAGGCATAATTATGATCAATATAGAATTTCAGACTTACGAATCTGATACCTTTTCCATGGTATAGCTGAATACCTTCCCCATAATTTCAATTACTAGTGATATGGCATGAAATACTTAGGACTGTACTTAACAAAAGAGGTGAAAGATGTTTTTAAGAGAATTATGAAACCCTAAGAAAAGAAATTGCAGAAGACGGTAACAAACGGAAAAACATACCATACTCTTGGCTAGGAAGAATCAATATTGTTAAAATGTCTATTCTACCCAAAGCAATCTACAGATTCAATGCAATCCCCATTAAAATGCTGACATCATATTTTGAAGAACTGGAAAAATAGTGCTTCATTTTGTATGGAACCATAAAAAACTCTGTATAGCTACGGTTATTCTTAGTAATAAAAACTAAGTCAGAGGCGTCATACTACCAGACTTCAGGCTATATTCAAGTCCACAGTAATCAAAACAGCATGCTATTGGCACAAAAATAGAGACATAGACATATGGAATGGAATAGAAAACTAAGGGATTAAATCAGTCTCTACTTGCCATCTGATCTTTGATAAACCAAACAAAAGCATACAATGGGGGAAAAGAATCCCTGTTTAACAATGGTACTGCAGGAACTGGATAACCACATGTAAAAGACTGAAACTCAACCCATACCTTTCATACCTTACAAAAATTGGCTCAGTATGGATGAGAGACTTAAATGTAAGACACAAAACAATAAAAATCTTAGAAGAGAGTGTGAGGAAAACTCTTGATGATGTTGGACTGGGGAAAGAGGTTATGACAAAGACATCAGCGGCCATCGCAACAACAAAAATTAACAAATGGGAGTTAATTAAGCTGAAAAGCTTCTGCACAGCTACGGACACAACAAGTAATGCAAAAAAGACAACCTTCAGAATGTAAAAAGATATTTGCAGGGTATCAATCTGACAATGGTTTGATAACTAGACTCTACAAAGAACTCAAATTAATGAACAGAAAAAGAATAAACAATCCTATGTACCTATGGGCAATAGATATGAACAGAACCTTCTCTGACAAGAAAGATGAATGGCTAACAAATATTTGAAAAAATGCTCATCTTCCCTGATCATCAGAGAAATGCAAATCAAAACCACCCTGAGACATCACCTAACCCCAGTGAGAATAGCCCACATCACAAAGTCTTGAAGCTGCAGATGCTGGTGTGGATGTGGAGAGAAGGGAACACTTTTACATTGCTGGTGGGACTGCAAACTAATACAACCATTTTGGAAGGAAATACAGAGAATAGTCCAAGAACTCACATTAGATCTTCTGTTTGATCCTGCCATCTCATTACTTTACTAGGCATCTACCCAGAAGAAAAGAAAAATCTTTTCATCATAAGGACATTTGAACTAGATTGTTTATTACAGCTCAATTTACAATTGCCAAAACATGGAAACAACCTAATTAATCCATTTCAACCCAGACATGGATTGATTAGCAAGCTGTGGTATATGTATACCATGGAATACTATTCAGCCACTATTAAGAGATGGAGATTTTATATCTTTTGTATTAACTTGGATGTGGGTGGAACACATTCTTCTTAGTAAAGCATCACAAGAATGGAGAACCAAGAATTCAATGTACTCAATTCTAATTTGAAGACAGTAGAGGGTGGGGTAAGAGAGTGGGGAGGAGGAAGAGGGATGGGGAGTCACGGGGTATGGCACACCTCTTAGGGGCAGGACAGAATTACCAGAGGGATGTTACCTAACAAGTGCAATCAGTGTAAACTGATTCTTTGTACCCTCAATGAATCAAAAACTCTAAATAAATAAATAAAATTGCACATGAATTTAATGGCCACCCTGTATTTCTTTGCATGCCTGGTATTTATATGTGTTGATGATAAATTTAAATGTATTTTGGTGGATTTTTTGGTAAATTTTAAATTACTCAACTTTTTACCATAACAGATATATACAGCATAAACGGTTTTGTCACAATAATTTGTCTGGATGATTTGTCACATGGTATACAGTTAGGCAGCCACATAGTTTAACAAATGCCATGTTGGTGGCGTGTTTTCCACAATAATTTAAAAAGATACACAATGAAATCCACAAACTTCATGTTTACTATAGAAAATTACTTTGCTGCTCCCCTCTTATAACACAACAAAAAATCACTGCTCCAAATTTGTGGCCTTTAAAAGATCTTAAAGAAAAATAGCCATACATCATATAGCAAGATTGCTAACATTCCAAGCTAAATTTGCAGATGCCTACATAAAAGTAATATATTCATTTTAGACAATTAAATACTGAATACGTGAAAGAAATACTCATTAAAGATACATGCTATGGTTAGATGTTTCAGTCACTCCAAAATACACAAATTGAAATCCTAACCTCTGATGTGATGGTATTACGAGGTAGGGCCTTTGGAAGGCGATTAGCTCATGAAGGTGGAGGCCACATGAATGAGATTAGTGTCATTATAAGGGGTCTGGGAGAGATCCTTGGTGCCTTCCACCATGTAAGGACGCAATTAGAAGGAGCCCTCATTAGATGCTTCATCTGCTGGAACCTTCATCTTGGATTTCCCAGCTGAACAATATGAAACAGATTATATATATACACACACGCACACACACACATGTATACTCCATAACGTTCTCTCTCTCTCTCTCTATATATATATCAGTTATATAGTCTATGTATTTTGTTATAGCAGTCAGAACGAACCAAGATAATATACAAGTTTTGGCTACAGTCATAGTCACTGATGACCACTATCTTAAAAGCTTTTTCTCATGGTCCTTAGTCTTTATCCTAAATCTTGGGCTTTTCTGCTTTCTCCTTGGATTGATGACATGCTTCTTTCTAGCTGAACATAGGGACTTCCTGAGGTACTTCCTTTTATTCTGATTTGTTTAACTTACTCTAAGATCATCCACATTTACAGCTTCATAATCTGACCATAAAACTTGTTGCCCCAGCTCTTCTCAGTCACCTGTCAATCAGTATTTCAGGTTCTCAGAGGATATCACTATACAAGCTCCTACTCTCTTATTAAGCTGTGCGTAGCCTGAATGGGACTCCTCAATTCCCTTACAGTAAGGGCCCGGCTAATTCTCATCATGTTGTTTTTCTGTAGCTACAAAATTAGGATCATTTGATTGTTGTTGCTACTCACCTTGACCTGAATGAATCCATACTTTAAATAGTCAGTGGAATCGTGCCTCTGAAATGTGTATTATTTCTTCCTTCTCCATTTGTCTTTGCTTCTATTGTTCTACAGAATCTTTAATTGTGGGCCTAACTTTTCTTTATAGTAATTGTTGGCTCAGTTTCCTCTAAAAATGTAGCCCAGAGAAATGAGTTAGCTTTTTCTAAGGGGTGCCATCTGTATACTATAATTCTCTTAAAATGACAATTCACCACAAACTTCATCCAGTATCTTCTCCTTTTTCTAACTTTTATAGCCTTCTACAATAAATCCCCAATGTCCACGCCACCCCTACTTCTTCCGCCATTCTCTCTCTCTCCTCTTAGCATAAACTCTCTGCAACAGCACATTCCCTTTGGCAGAGTCTGGGGATGAGAAAACATGGGCTGTAAACCTGGCTCTACCTCAAAGAAGCCATGTCACAGAGGACAGTTCACTCATGCTCTTTGAGACTTAATTTATCTGTAAAGTAGACCTAACAAAATCTTCTTTTCCAGGGTTATTTGTGAGGGCCAAATGGAAATAAACACAAATTGAAAATACAAAGTATTGTGGAAATATAAGGCAATGCAATGATGCCGGAACTCACTGAGGACCCTGGCATGCTGTCTGTGTTGCTACAGTGCAGCTGCTTCTACTTCTTCACAAAAAGACTATAGAATACTTCTGACAAGGCATGTGAGATGAGCAACTCCTTAATAATAATATTCAAAGGACCCCCCACCCCGAATCTGAACTTGCATCAGGGAAAGGAAAGTAAAGGGGGGCAGGAGAAAGCTTTTCTGTAGGATTGTTCTTGTTTCGAACTTTTCAGGATAAATATTTCTGAAGAAGGCAAGAAATCTAAATCAGTAAAGAAGAGACGAAATAAGAAAAAAGGAAACAGTTTTGATACAGTAAAGATTGCATTTTCTAATCCAACCTCAGCCCTGGATTTTTGACTTTTGACTGAATCAGCTGGCTGAGAACTTTTTGATCCAAAACAGGGAAAGATGCCAGCTGGCAACTTGAGAGGCTAAACGCTGAGATTCTCCTTATGTACAAAGAGGTTTAATAAAAACGTGCATTTACCTTATTACAGATGAAGCAGGGAAGGATCCGAGGCAGCTGTGTGGTGTTTGCTAGAAATCATGTTTAAAGGCCTAGGACAGGAAGGGAAAACTTTGACATGCACGTGTATAAGGAATTTTTATTTCATGCTTTGCTCATCGCGCTGCAGATGTTTTTATTTGTCTGTCTGTTTGCTTTTTGCATCCAAAATGATGTGATGTTAATGTAGCTGCAGAATGTGGGATCAGTTCTGGAAAACAAAACCGTCTTTTTGCAAACGAGGTGGGTGACATCTTAGGCATTTATATCTGGGAAAGTGTAGGTCAAGAGCAAGTGATGTGGAATTTGAATGTCCTAAAGTACAATTTGTGAACAATCGGGAGCCTTGTCCTCATCATTAACTCTTTTTAGCCTACTTAGTGCCTCAAATCAATGTTTGCAACATTAGGATATAAGAATATTGGATGTCGTGTTGTAGGTTTTGTAAGAAAAACACCCAACAGAATAAATCAGGGTATGGGAGAATGCTGCGTATTTCATAAATTTCTACCACACAGTCAAGTTTTCATTCTGGTAGGTCATTTGATTCTCTGCAGGTGGCTATGCCTGCCTCTGAAGAGAGAGCCCCCAGTCACATGTCACAGGAATGAAATGCGATTATCTTTGTGGGTAGCATCATATGGTTCGGAACAAGTGTTTAGGTCTAATATAAAGATCCTTCAAATAAATCATCCAGCTAAGCTTCTGTGGCCCCAAACTCCTAATTTAAAAATGTTGATAAATGAAGTACCTCTTTAGTTAATAAATGAAGTATCTCTTTAGTTATCCTTTGTCAGCAACATTCATTTTAATGGAAAGTGAGTTTACAGGGTTACATGATTGAACTACTGAGCCAAGTCAGTGTTGGCAAATGATGGGCTAAATTATTGATGTTACACACTAATGAATTCTGATGAGAAATAAAACACAGACATTACGTTTCAAGTGGTTCATAATTATTTTTGTACTTTAAAAGCAATTTTATTCTTTTTCCAAATCATACTGGTTCTGTAAAACAAAAACATAGTTAGTGATTATACTAAAATTATTGAGTTTGTGGCAAAAAATGCTCTTGTAAGTTTTCATTTCTGTGAAGATAATGTTATTCACACTAGGTTTCTGATTTCCTTACATACTTCTGGGAAAAGATAATTAAATTAAACATCTACATTTTAAAACCAGTGTCTTTAAATAAGATAATCTACTTTGTAACCATGTTAGCATTCCAATAGATGCGTTTATAATCTGATATGTTTATCAACACATTTACTAGAGCTGTGTTGAAATACCATATTTAAGTCAAGTAATGCCACAGGGACTTCCATGAAACAGTTTTGTTTTGGTAAAGAAGTTACCTTCAAATGTTTACACATATTGAAAGGAGTGTAAACTATAAAGTAATCAATGTTTGACAAAGTCAGGGCAAGAATTGAAGCAGGTTTGTATTTAGTTAAGGCACCAAGAGGCCAATACATCCTCAGACATTATGATAACATCCTTCAATATTTTCTCATGACTTAACTGTCCCTACCTGAGACCTTAATTATGTGAGCCCATGGCCTTCTGTTTTGCTTAAGGTTAAGATATAGTAGAGTGACTCCAAGAAAGGTTCAGAGGGACCACAGACCCATTTTTAATCAAGAGGGTTAAGGGCAAAAATCATGGTTGACTGAAGTGTTAGCCCAAAGATTCATCACGTATTGGTCATGAGTCTTCAGATAAGTACCTCAGCTTTCTACAGCTCAGTTACCAAACTCCCCAATGCGGTAACATGTTCTTCCCTGGATTCTAGTTAATTTTAGGGCGATCATAAGAATCAGTTTGGAAAACAATCCCATTACCAACTGAGAGGAAATGAAGGACAAGAGTTTCAACTTTGAACTTCGGTCAAGTTAGCTATTATTAGGTAATAATAATATGTACAGACTCTTACAAGAATGAAAATCTAAAGGTAAAACTCTACACAGTTAGGAGATAAGTGAAATGGTGTTGGGTTGAGGGAGAACACGCAGTGCCTTGTACTTTCTCACTTCATCTGAAACAAAAATATCAGCATACTCCAAAGTGCTGAGACTGTAACACACCATCCTCACTTTAAGTTTTACTGAATCCCTTTCTTCATATTCATAATTTTCTATTTGCTTGTGATCTGTGATAGACTTGGCAACATTTGTGACAACAAGGCTGTTTCAAATGTCACCTTTTTTGAATTTTCCTTTGAAATTTTATCTTTATTTTTTTCCTCTTGTTATAATAGCACTGTTCATTGTTTTACAATCTTGATACTTTTAGAGGAAAAATCATGTGTCTGAGTTAATCTCACATCAAAGCAGCATCATTATATAATGATGATGCTAAGTTGTATGAAAAATACCTACTGGATATGCTCCATTAGTCACTAATTTTCAAACTTAAAGTTCTGTCTTTGAAAAACTCCTCTCCCCCACACCATTGACAAGGCTCCTCCACTTGAAAAATGTACTGCTGGCATAAAATGAATTTTGAAAAAATAAAAATGCTGGGTTTTTGATTGTTGTTAAGTCTGAGAAAAAAATCAGAAGACATAAAATTTATGTCTTTGTAATACAGATAATTGAAAATAAGCTTATTTTATTTTAAAATCATAGGGAGGAATGCATTTTGCTTTAATGTATTATTTAACAGAATAAAGGGAGTAGATAATTTAATTCACGGAATTTAATATTGGCAAATGTTCTCTTAATCTCCTGAAGCTACATCATATTGACATATGTGTAAAAGGAATATATTTTCATCTTAGATATCAATATTTGAATTGGGGTCCTCTTCAAATGGACAGACAATAGATGCTGTGATGCTAACATCACCCATCACGGGTACCTTACAGATGTTGTCCCAGAGAATCTTTCAGATATTCTAAAAAGTGAAAGAATTGGATGACCAATGCCAGAAGCAATGAACAAAACCCAAAGAATTAGAAAGGAAAGGGTTAAGTTATTGGAAACTACTTTGAGGTGAAACAGGAAATAGAATTATAGAGTCTGGGAATGGAGGAAGGAGTTTTTAATTATATTCAAAGGGAGAATTTGGCAGCAAAGTCAACATATGAAAATAACAAAGTAGACTTGGTTACATTAGCAGTCAAGAAGAACTTTGTTTTATTGATTTATGCAACTTTTTTATCAGCATACTCCAAAGTGCTGATAAAAAAGCCTAGGTTTTATATGCGAAACGCTAAGTTAGATACTAATTAAACAATGGATATGGTCCCTAAGGTGGGCCCACAGGAGATCTTGTCTTGATCACTTCTCTGATCTCATCATTATTCTTCTTTATTCAAGTCCTGTGCACTAATTCTACCCTCAGGAAACTGTTCAGCTTCGTGCCCCTTGGAGCATCAGTTTCATCACAGGGGATTAATATTGCATGAATGTTCTTATGTGTGTTCAAAATATTCTGCTTTTGTTCATAATTTATTTTTTTGACCCATAAGATATTTATGTGTGTAATTTAATTTCCAAATATTTGAGGGATTTTTCAAATATCTTTTAAGTATTATTTTTTTAACAATTCCAGTGTTAGAAACGGTTTCAAACATTTAAAACTTATTAAGACTATAATGACTCAGTACATGGTCTATATTTGGAAACATATAGATGCTACATATGCACGTTAAAATAAAGCATATGGGCTTGGCTTCCATAGCTCAGTTGTTAGGGCACCAGCCACATACACTGGAGCTGGTGAATTCAATGTTGGCCCCAGCCTGCTAAACAATGACAACTGCAACAACAACAACAAAATAGGTGGGCATTGTGGCGGGTGCCTGTAGTCCCAGCTACTTGGGAGGCTGAGGCAAGTGAATTGGTCAAGCCCAAGAGTTTGACGTTGCTGTGAGCTGTGACACCATTGCACTCTACTGAGTGGGGGTGACATAATGAGACTCTGTCTCAAAAAAAAAAAAAAGAAGTAAAATAATGCATATAGAACTATCTTGGAATGGATGGTTCCATAAATGTCAATTACATCAGGTTGGTGGATAGTTTTGTTCAAGTTTTCCATTTTCTTACTAATTTTCTGTCTTCATGTTCTATTGATTCCTGAGATAGGAGCATTAAAATTTCAAAGTATAATCATGCACTTTTAAAATCTTTACTTTAAGTTTTCTTAGTATTTGTTCTATGTATTTTAAAACTTTATTATTACATACATACACATTTAAGATTGTTACTTGTGTTTGATAACTTCATTCTTTCATGAAATGACCCTCCTTGTTCCTGGTAATATTTCTAGTTGTAAAATTTAATTTATCTGTTAGTAATATATCCTTGACAACTGTATTATGCTTAATGTTGCATGGTACATCTATTTCCATCCTTAAAACTTTAAACCTATGTGTCTCTTCATTTTTAAGTGTATCTCTTATAGACATTGTAAAGTTGAATCTTGTATGTTATCTAATGTTAGTATATTTGTCTTTTAATTGGGGTTTTTAGTTCATTTATGTTTAATATGTTAATGATTAGATTTAGCTCTATCAACTTTCTACTTTTCTATGATTTGTCTCTATCTTATTTCTATTTTGCTTTTTCTGCTGTTTCTTAGGTTAATCAAATACATTTTAGTACTCCAAGTTAATCCTTCTTTTGGCTTTTTTGTTATATCTCTTTAATTTTAGAAGATGGATCACGATATATAGAATATATCCTTCACTTAAGTCTCCATAGAGTCAAATATTAAATTTAAGTCTTGCAACATGGTTATTCTATTCATTATCCTATCTTTTACGCTATTGCTCTCATTTATTTTGCATATATATATACACACACACGTATATTTGTCTTTATAATAAATTAAGACCAAAAAAGAGCCTTTAATATTTGCTCCTATTCTGTATTTGTCATATTTTTTGCTCGTCTTTTTTTCCTGTAGATCTAAGTTTTCTCCTGGCATTTTTTTCTTTAAGCCAAAATACTTCTGTTACCACTTATTATAATGCAGTTCTACTAGTTAACAATTCTCTCCACTTTTATGTATCTAAAATATCTTTATTTTGCTTTTATTTTTGACAGATATTTTTGGTAGGTAGAGAATTCTTTGTTCTTGTTTTATTCTTTCAGTAGTTTCAGGATATTCTTCTTTGCCTTTTGCCCTCCACTGTTTCTGATAAAATGTTAGAAGTAATTTTTCCTCTTGTTCCTTTTAAGATTGTCTCTATCTTTGGTTTTTAGGAATTGAATGTAATCTAGCTAGGTATGATTTTTGGAGGGGGGTGTGGGTGGGATCTCACTATGTTTCCCAGGCTGGGCTTGAATTCCTGTGCTCACATAATACTCTCATTTCAGCCTCTTGAGCAACTGGGACTATAGATATGTGTTACTTTGCCCAACTCTGGTTTTTGTGTTGACATATTTTGGAGGATTTTTGAGTTAATTTGACCTATAATTCATTTTTTCACCAAAATGCTTATATATTATTTTTACAGTTTTTATGTTTTAAGTACACTCACTACTGGCAGATGATAAATTAAGTTATACTAACATTTATACTATGAAAAGAAATGCCTAACATGTGCATGCTGTTATTTTAGCACTTGGTTTGGGAACCCAAGCACCAAGAATTATTTATTGACTATTCATTACACTCCTGGAATTTCATACCCGAATTAGTCCACCTGATATCTGTGGCCTTGTTGAAGACCTTGCTTTATCTCTTGTTTCACACTGTCTTCAACTGATATAATCTCATCTCAGCAAACACACACACATACACAGAGAATTTTCATAGCATACGGGTTAAAAGCAGGCCAAATTTCTTGGATTTATAGCTATGTGACCCTGAGCAAAATAGGTAACTTAGCTCTCTCTAGTTTCCTCTTCTACAAATGCCAATACTACTATCATAGCACTTCATAGATTCATTGAGATTAACTTAAATTTATAAAGCACTGAAGACAGTGTCTGGCCCATAGTAAGTGTTAGATACATGGTTTTTTTTTTTTTAAAGGAAAGAGTAAACAAAAATGTCTTTTCTGCATCCCTGAAATGTGTTCCAAGTTCCTCATACTCCCTCTGCTCTATGCTGCTCCCCTCTCTCTATCCCACATAATGATCCCCTTCTTCCGGTTATATTCATTTACTCCTTTCTGTTTCAAGTCCAACTCATTCACAGAGGCATCCCCCTGACTTGAGGCCTAAGTAGCTCTCTTCACTTCCTGGCCAGCCATGAAGTTTACTGTCAATAGCGAGGAACATAATCATGTAACTAATTATTCCCTAATATTTTTATGTCTACTTTTTCATTTTATCTGTGATATTCCCTGTCTTGCATATCAGGTTGCTTATCATTTCCCCCTACATAATGCTGTTTTATTCTCATACATCTTTGATTCCTGTTTATAAAACCCTCTCCCCACCTTCTGTTGATGTCTCTTCACCTTTCAAGATGTAGTATGGAGGTTACACTCCTCAGGTAATCAGCCCTCCGTTCTCAAGTTGGGATAAGTGTTCTTCTTGACTTCATTTGTATTTACACAGTGTATAAATCTGCCACCTCTGTTAAATTGCAAGCTCTTTTATGACAGAGGTTATTTCCACAACCTTTGGACCCCCAAATGTTTAGAAAAATGCCTTTCACATTGTAGGCACCCCCCAAAATATGTTCTGAAATTGTTATTCTTCAACTTGGTAATAAACTATTTAAGGTCAAAGGCCATGATACATATGGTGTGCACAATATTTGTCTTCAATAAATACAGATTAATTCAGTGTTTTAGTATGTTATGGTAATTTACATTCCCCTGCCATCAGTCAAAATGGAATTCTAGAGGCTTTGATGATAGTAGAGTAATGAAATAATTAGGCCCAAAGGCAGGGATATAGAAAAAAATCAGCTTACAAATTCTCTTTTCAGCTATCATTTTCTAACTCTATACTAACTCTCAGCAGCAGACATTTGTTTCTTAGCTATAGTCAGACTTGGATGAGTGTGGGATGCTGATTTTCATCTCTAGGAAGATATTTGATTAAAATGTGGTTCATTAGTTTGGACGTTTTTAATGAAGAGCATTTATTTTCTCCTTGTTTATTTGTTTATGAATATTTTAAAGACTGAGACAGGAATCACTCAAATAATTGAAGTCAACAGGCATTTCTTTATTGCATTATATGACTGGAGGTGTTGGGTACTTATATATAGTTTCTTGAATTCCCAAGAGTTTGAAATGATGTCAGACATGGAGCTGTAAGTTTGTTTTTTTTTTTTTTGTATAGACAGAGTCTCACTTTATTGCCCTGGGTAGAGTGCCGTGGCATCACACAGCTCATAGCAACCTCCAGCTCTTGGGCTTAAGTGATTCTTTTGCCTCAGCCTCCCTAGTAGCTGGGACTACAGGCACCTGCCACAGCACCCGGCTATTTTTTTTATTTTGCAGTTCAGCCGAGGCCGGGCTTGAACCCGCCACCTTCGGTATATGGGGCCGGCGCCTTACTTGCTGAACCGCAGGAGCCACCCGGACCTGTAAGTTCTTGAGGATGAAAATATTAAAGAGTATAAATATTTCCATGACTAATTAATTAATTAATTCTGGCAAATTTTGGCAAGAGGTTGTGCATTTCGGGAATCATCTCACTACAGTATCATGAAAAATAGAAAAGATGAGGTGGCACCTGTGGCTCAAGGGAGTAGGGTGCCAGCCCCATATACCAGAGATGGTGGGTTCAAACCCAGCCCTGGGAAAAAACTGAAAAAAAAAAAAAAAAAAAGGAAAGAAAAGAAAAGAAAAAAGAAAAATAAAAAAGAAAGTAAGGTAGTAAATTGTTTATTGTGTGCAGGGCACCTTGTTCGCATAGTTTAATCTAATTTTCACAGTGACCCTTGTCTAGGGGCTGTTTACACCTTTTTCATAATCCAGATCAAACTAACCAAGCAAGCGACCAACTCACCATCCCACACCCTCTAAAAGGCAGACTCTGGTTTTCAGAGCTAAATGCATAATTTCAGTTCAACATAGAAAGAGAAATTTTTTTTTTAAAGTTTACTCTAAAATTTCTTTGTTTAGTTTCTTCTTGGAGGATCTATCAAAACTGTCATAGTAAGTAAAGCAAATAGACAACCTTCAGAATGGGAGAAGATTTTTGCAGGTTATGCTTCCAAAAAAGGTCTGATAACTAGAATCTGATAACAGAGAACTCTAATCAATAGGAAAAGAAAAAATAATTCCATTTCTATGTGGACAAAAGACTTGAACAGAAACTTATCTGATGAAGACAGGTGCATGGCCTACAAATACATGAAATAATTCTCACCATCCTTAAACATCAGAGAAATGCGAGTCAAAACCACTTTGAGATACCATGTAACTCCTCCAGTAAGATTAGCCCATATCACAAAATCCCAAAACTACAGATGTTGGTGAGGATGCGGAGAGAAGGGAACGCTTCTACACTGCTGGTGGGAACTCAAGTTAATACAACCTTTTTGGAAAGAAGTTTGGAGAACACTCAAGGAATTAAAAGTAGATCTATCATTTGATCCTGCAATTCCTCTACTAGGTATATACCCAGATGATCAAAAATTACTTTACAACAAAGACATTTGCACCAGAATGTTTATTGCAGCCTAATTCATAATAGCCAAGAAATGGAAATAGCCCAAGTGCCCATTGACCTATGAATAAATTAACAAATCGTGGAATATGTACACCATTGAATACTATATAGCCATAAAGATGGAGACTTCACATCTTTTATGTTGACCTGGACAGAGCTGGAACATATTCTTCTTAGTAAAGTATCTCAAGAATGGAAAAAAAAAAGTATCCAATGTACTCAACACTACTATGAAATCAATATATAACCACCTACACACTCATTTGAATGGCAAAACACAACTATAGTCCAGAAAGTAGAGAGGAAGAGGAGAGGGGAGAGAACGGGGGATATGGGAGGAGGGAGAGTATTTGGGGGGATCTCACCTAATGTCCATGATGCAATGGTACATTTCAAAACTATTAAGAAATGAGTATGATTGTGATGGATGTGTTTCTTAGTTCAATGTAAGCATTTCACATTGTATATCAAAGCAGTACCCTGAACCCCATAAATGCATCAATGTACAAAGTTATGATTTAATAAAAAATAATTCAAAAAATAAAGTTTACTCAACCATTTATTTACTTACACAAATACTAATATTGCAAAACATTGCTAAAATATATCATTTCAGTACTTCTCCTACCATTTTTCCTGTCTCTTCCCCATTTTACTTTTCTCCTTTGTGGCTGGCAATACTAGATATTTCACTTGCTTGTTTACTGTTTTATTTCCCCCACTAGAAGGTAAGTTCCACGAAGGGGAAGGATTTGTGTCTATCTTTACTTTGTCTCTGTAGCACCTTGAACAGTGGCTAGCACATAATAGGCTTCCTATAATCATTTTACTAATAAATTCATTGTAAACCGAAATAAAAATACATCAGTACATGAAGAAAACTGAAGAAATTCCTTTCTCGCTAACCTCTTCAACTGCAGAAACCACACATCCCACTCTTTCTCCAAGTTAACCACTGTTATCAGTGTGTGCCTGTTTCTAGACCTCATATTGAGGATTTAAATGTGGATACTTGTAGAAAATTATATATAGAATTGTAATATAGAATATTGCATTTATTTTTACCTAATTAAAAGTCATTTGCTTACAATGTTATTATGTAAGTTTTTCTTTTAATATTTATTAACTTTTCTGTTTAGCCTGACATTTTAGATGTACCATTGTTTATTTATCCTTTCTTATATGGCTAAATGTTTACATTGTGTCCAATTTTTCATCATCAGGAGTATTACCTTTCTTAACAAACTAGAACATGCTTCTTTGTACACAAGTGGGAGTGTTTCTCCAGGTCAATGTGTGAAATTGCTAATGAAGAATATGTAGTTTTAAATTTTGAGGACAACATAGACCTCAACAGAATATGAAAGTTTATACTTTTTAACTGTTTTATTACCACAAGTTGAAACTGTCTCAACATGATGGTTGAAACAATTTTTTTTAAATTATTGATTATTTTCTGATATTGAGCATTTTTTCACACATAATTTAACAATGTTTTCTGGAACTTAAAAATTTTCATATTGGGTTGTATTATTTCTTATTGATTAAAGAAATGCTTATTTTTTTTATATTAAATACATTATATTATATATACTACAATGTTTTCTCTCCAGCTCCTTATAGTTTTTTTATATCATTTTCATGAGAAAATTTTTATTTCTGTGTTGTTAAATTTAACATTATTTTCCATGATAGTTTTCTTCCCTCACTCTGTTTTAATGCTCACTTTATATGCATCAACAAAATTTTGTAGTTATGTTTCAAGAACAGTAATTGGTGCCAGGGAGACAAAGATAATTAAATAAGACATGCTTTCCGAGTTGAAAGGCTTACATCCTAGTGGGCGAGAGGCCTGGGCACACCCACAGGTATTTGTTCAAGGAGGTCATGAGCACATTCCAGGAGGAGGATGGCCTGGGGGAGCCCATTCGCTTCCCCTCAGTCATGGCAGTAAGTTCTTCCCTCGTGGATCTGACCGGGGTTTATCCAACTTGTGCTTGAGCACCAGCAGTACCTACTTGTTAGAAGACTTATTCTTTTCGAGCCTAAACCCTTCCAATTTCTTCCATCTTTTGGTCTCAGGTTGACTTCTAGAGCTCAATAAAACATAGACCAAACTTCTCTTCCAGTCTTTCAGGTATCTATCTTTATACAGCTTTTCCCTTTTTCAGCGAAGCTTTCTGTATTTACTACATTTCTCCTTTCTCTCTCATCTTTGTGTTGCTGCTCTCCTGTGTGTCAACATGGCCCATAAACTATGCTTTCCAAAGGTGTAAGATATTGCAGATGTACCCAATTTATCAAGGAGTTCAACAGGCTTCTCATCTTCCAGAATGAAGTGCTTTCTTTCTTTCTTTTTTTTTGCAGTTTTTGGCCAGGGCTGGGTTTGAACCTGCCACCTCTGGCATATGGGACTGGTGCCCTACTCCATTGAGCCACAGGCACCGCCTGAAGTGCTTTCTTTAATTTACTCAGTCTATGAGCACATTAGCCTGCTGTAACTGTATGGCATTCTCTTATTTGAGAGATTCATTAAAGTTCAGTCATTTTTCCAGATTAAGATGCCAAATAGGTAGATATTAGATATCATGGGGTTAGATAAATCAAAAATAAAAAATAATGATAGAAGAAAGGAAATAATAGTTCTTCATATGAGCTCTGTTAGGAAGGTAGGACCTCATAGAATAAGCCATATATTGTTAGACAGAGTAAGTCCTATCTAATTATGAGAGCTGGAACATGTCTTTTGGTTCCAAATTTGTAATTGCTCACTTTGGCTCATATTAAAATTGTGGCGATTAAACATCCCTAAATCTTTTTAATGCAAGTGGTTCCCAAGTCAAAAGCACCAATTCTTTACTCCAGTTACAATTCAACTCATTGGTTTCGACTTGTAATTCAAAAGCTCATCTGGCCCACCTGGTTTTCTACTAATTGCAGATCTGCTCATCATTTCTGAAAGGAATTGCTCCAAACAAAAGGGTAAAATAAAGTTTCCTTTTTTTCTGTTTAATATTTATTTTGTATTGTTTTTACTCAATATCAAATACACATAATTTACTTTTCAAAAGCTTATCAAATGATTCTCTAATCAAACATTTCATTAAAATCTTACGGCATCATTTAGATACTTTCAAAACGTGGAACATTTATTTAGACTCCCCACATTAATACTTAAAGGCACTATGATACGAAGTCATATGAAAATAAGTTAGATATATATCTTACAAAGCAACTGAGAATTGAACATATTTCGCTGATGTAAAGCGCTGAAGGAACGTAGAATCTTCCAGGGCAGAGGACATAGCAACAAATAGGAAGAGTTAGTGGCTGAAAATATAGGTGTAGTGTGGAGTTATACACAGGAAGACAGAAGTTAATCCATATGGCACAGAACGTGTGGAGAAGGACTCAGAAAGTTTTTGTAGAAAAAGGTGTGGCTGGATTGAGTCAGGTATTTTATTTAACAGGCAAAGTAAGAAAGAGTATTGCAGAAGTAGAGAAGGGGACAAACCCAGGAGGGGAACAGGAGCTAAGGAGCAGGCTGCAGATCGTAACAGTGTTGGAGTGGCAGAAAGAGACTAAACGCTGGGGAGAGATAAAGCTGGGAATGTGAGCAGGGGCCGGGGCCCGAAGGTTGTTGTTTTGTTGGTTTGTTGAAGGTTTTAGACTTGAATTTTTTCAGAGGATTGCACATTTCCAAAATTTTGTGCCAAGATTCTAAAAGTTAAATTTTCACGTTTTTATCAAAAACCCAAACTCAAGGATTCTAAATTGAAGACATCTCCAATAGATAAGAAAAGAAGCCACTGATTTATCCTCCTCAGATTCTCCAAATACAATCCAAGCTTGCTGCCGTCTCTAGATACTGGGTAGTTGCGTTTCCCTACCCTGTCTCTTCATCTTCATTGCTACCAATCTCTCTTCATTGCTATGTAACAGCCATAAGTGTAAGTAATTTAAAATCAAGGTTGGTAAAGAGTATTGAAGGATATGGAGAGGAATTCATTTTACTTCAGATCGTTTCTAATGACATTTTCAATATTTGAAAATGCATTACAATTCACAATGTGAATTTATCATTGGTAAGATTTTTAAGAACCTTTACATTTGGGCAGAAGTATGGTTTTCTAAAGACACTAATTATAACAGGCAGATCACCTTTGAATACTTAAAAACAAATCACAGATTATAACCCCCCTATAATGTTCTGCTTGTTAAAACATTTCTTAAGGGAAGCAAGATTTTCTTGACATCTAAAATACTGTAATAGTTTGTACTCAAGTTTGTACACGAATTCTATTCAATCTAAATGTGTCCAGTACTCCCTTTTTCAAAACCTTCATTTAACTTTCTCTTACTATTTTTATTTTTGTTTGAATCAATCACTTATCGATACAATCTATATGTAAAGCACACAAGCACACACATACGCAACAATCCTCAGAAGAAAATATCAAAAAATAGACAACAGCAAAAGTGAAATTTGAAATTGCTTAATAGCTTTGAAAGTGTATGTTTCCTTTAGGAAATTACATTTTATAGATTTTGTAACATTTGAAATAGTAAAACATTAATTCAAACTTTTTTTTTTCTTTTGCAGTTTTTGGCCAAAGCCAGATTTGCACCCACCACCTCTGATACATGGGCCTGGTGCTCTACTCCTTTGAGCAACAGGTGTCGCCCTAATTTGAACATTATTAACGAAAATTTATGTAATAGTCTTCACAAGGTAATATGAATTTTAACATATTTGAGTCTTAAAAACAATGGATCTACTAAATGTTTCTAGTAGACACAGCCAGTAAGTGCTCACACGCACCTAGAACCACTGTTACTTTCTAGTCCCAAGTTGCTTATTTTTAAAATAAAGTCATCTCCAAATCTGCTTAGGAGGATGAGCCTCTTGCAAAATATAAGAGGAAAAACAACAGTTAAAATGAACATAAGAGGGTTATTTTCACTGAAGTAGACTTTGCACAAAAGTGACACTGTTTTTGACATCTTTCACAAGCTGAATGGCATCTGCAAAGCCTGAAGACTTGAAAAATGCTATTTATACCAAATGTTTTTTATAAAAATCCGCTCTGAGGCTTATGAGAAACAAGTCCAATCTCCCTTTTCTCCCAAAGTAGGCCTGGTGTATGTGCTAACTTACTGAATTCATCCTTCATGCAATTCCAGTTTATTAAAGAGGTTAAAAATTTATAAAACTCTGATGGGATATGGTTTTAATGCTTCATCACACCACCCATCATTTGCTTTTCAATCTAGATCAGAATGATCTTTCCTACTTCCCTGCAATCACCTACCTGCACAGCTAATATTTTCTGAATGCTCTCCTGAGAGTTCGCCTGGAAGTTGGCCAGCTTCATCCGGCTGAAGAGGACCACCAGTTTGAAGTACTCTCGCCACAGCTCGTGCATCCATTTCAGCAGCTGCCGGAGCTACGGGGACGAGGGAGGGGAGGAAACACAAGTCAGAGGAGGAGAGGAAATTAATGGCAGTGTTCAAGAAGAATGACGGAGGGAAATATAGCAAGCAGTCAATAGCCCGTTCTGCACTGCACGGACCTGACAGGAATTTCACAGGCTCTTGCTTTCCCAACCCACTCATGTGCATTCATCAGAAACCAGTCACATCTGGCCGCCAGGATGGGGGGTTAATTTTCTCTAAATGCCTCAGCAGTTTTGTTCTAGCTGAGGCAAACTCTGTGACTGCAAAGCTGATGAGTAAAATATTTCTACTTCACCCAGTTTAACTCAAAACCGATAGCCTCGGGACATATTGAACCTTTCTGGAAAAAAATCATCCTTTGAAGCTTTTTTGAATGGCACATCAGGTCAAGCCAAAGTTTAGAAAGGCAACTTGAAGACTTTGACGGACACCGTAGCTGCCTCTTTTTGTTTTTCTCCCTTAAAGCTCTCCATTGCCCGGCAGGGTGTGCTTTGGAGCAGGACACAGCTAAAGAGAATTAACGTGGCCATCAGCTGCTGAGGGAGAACAGTAACACAGAAGACATTTCCAGCCAGAACTCCTATTCATCTGCCTCCCTCTGACCACGTGACGTGGAAAAACCTCTCTCAGTGTTTAGAAGGGACGTGTTAAATCCCGGATCTGTACGGAGAGAAAAATAATTCTTTGAGGTATGCTAGATCATTTGGAAGTTCAATGTAAAGACCCACAAAAGGCGGTGGAAGTTTTGTCAAGACCGTGCTTTTCAACGGTGAGCATAGCCACACACACAGACTTATTAGGAGGTGTTTTGAAGGGAAGAAATGTCATAAAATTAATAGCAAAACTATTTTTTTTAACCCCAAATATTTACATATGTATAATATATTCTACCACTGAAAATTCTTGGTTTTTGGAAATGTGGATAACTGCTTGTGTCAATTCCTTTTTAGCATATTTTGCATCAAGAGAAATAAAATTCACATCAAAACACTTAATATCACACAAGATTTTATCTGTTAAACATTTGTACATATTAAATATTTAATGCGAGAGGAAAAATATGTTTAAAATGTGACTATTTTATGTCATATTTATCGATCTGGCTGATGGTGGGGACCTCTGTGGGGGATCCGCTGCAAAACATCAACAAAGGATGCATGTATAATTTGTGAACTTTTGGTGTGTATATTTCAAAACAATAGTTTGCTGAAAAATAACTATTTCAAATACTCGGTGTTGCATATGAATTCTTTATCATCATTATCCTTATGGTGCATTGTTATAAACAATGCATATATTTTTATGTCCAATTCACAGGAAAATGAAGGCTAGACTCTTGGTTAACTTAGGAAGAAGACATGATCTTGAAAACTATAGAGATTTCACCTAACTAAACTATGAAATACATTATCCAGAATCGGGATAGGGGTATTTCAGATAGTATAGGCTAGGGAATTGAAGATTAGCTTTACTCTTTGAAAGGAAATTCCTCAAGCTTTAAAAATGTTTTATTTTTTCTGTAATACGAGCCAAGTCTGCTAGGGAGAGGTATGCTGTATCTTGATGTACTCATTAAGAGATTTAAAAATTGAGTTGATTGTATGTTCATAACTCCATTGTGGAGAGGCAGGGGAGGAGTCTAGGTGTTGGGAGTTTGGGAATGATCCATAGGAGTTCACACTGGCCCTATATTATCTAATGTAGGGATCAATAAGTTAAATAATATTAATTAAATATGCTTTAACAAAAAGATGCATAGCAGACTTACATTTAAGTCAGAAATTAATTCAATCTGAAACTGTGATCAAGGATAAGCAAGCTGACATATAGTGTCAATGAAAGAAAACAAAAACAATGATCAAAAGTCATTTTTACTTACAGGAAATCTTATTTCTGAAATCATACCTGGAAACATATGCTGAAACACATACTGCAGTAGAGTTATTTATATACTGACTCAATATGTTGTGGGCTCAGGTAAACATCCTCAATGAAGGGAACATATTCTACTTCATAAATATAATTTCTAAATGAAGTTTAACTATACATAATGTGCCGTGGATGAGGCTCTAAAAAGATTAGACTTTTTGGTACCTTCTTAACAAAGTCACATACTCTGTCAATTCCCTCAATTCCTGCCAATATGACTTTGTTAAGCAGCATAGTTTGTAATTATTCCCTGTGGATTTGAGATTGCTTTTCCCAACCCCAGTGTACAGCTGAGAAATCTCTGTTTTAAAGAGATTAAACTTGCTTTTTTTTTTTTAACAAGTGAACAGTTCATTAAGAATTAAACAAAGGTATGATGTGATACAGTACAAGCAAGACACTCAAGATAGGTATAATAGTATTACTCACACAAAAACTTAAGTTTCACCTCAAAAAAAATCACAAGACAACAGAGAAAGCAATTTCACTGTTATAAAATAAGATATTTCATGCAAAGTATTGCTTTTTTTTTTTTTGAGAAAGTCTCACTATGTTGCCTTTGGTAGAATGCTATGGCGTTACAGCTCACAGCAACCTCCAACTCCTTTGGGCTTAAATGATTCTCTTGCCTCAGCCTCCCAAGTAGCTGAGACTTGGTGCCCGCCACAGCCCCTGACTATTTTTTTGTTGCAGTTGTCATTGACGTTTAGCAGGCCTGGGCTGGTTTCGAACCCGCCACCCTCAGTGAATGTGGTCCGTGCTATAACCACTGTGCTATGGGCTCTGCCCAAGGTTAAACTTGCTTTAGAAGACATATTTCTGTCTTACTTAAAGTTTATATTGGTAACTATGATGCCTTATCAGTTAAAGTCCAAGGGATTTTCTTTTTCGTTCTCTGATGTTTTAGCAGCCACTTTTGGATTAAGAGTAGTCATAACATTGCTAGAAATACCTGAAGGGTCTGTTGACCTTGGCCACAGAATTTTCGGGAAAACAGGTTGTAATGCAAAATGAAAATCTACTCTCGTCACATATTAGTAAGAAATGCATCATAGAACCTTGTCCGCATTTCTTATTGTTTCAAATTATTGTCTACCTCAGACTTACTTTACAAGATTGTTATCTGGAATTTTCAAACAAAAACAAGTGAAAGCCTACCTTGAACAGAAATTGGACTATAGATTATCAAGGCAACAAAAGTTCACAGATATAAGCCAGAAATAATTGATTTTAAAACAATGGCTGTACAGTGAACTCTTTCAGCCTCATTAAGTGGAATTAGAAAGCTCAGTGAAAAGCCACTTATGGCTAAAATATTCTTCCCGTTTCAGGGCAGTGGTCATTTACAGCTAGCTTAACTCTTAGAATAACCTATTTCCCCCATGAGATACTAAGATATTTGGAAGTACTCCATGAACATAGGTCTCTCTATCAAAGAAAATAATAAGCCATAATGACAACTGTTTTAGGAAAGTGGTTATGGTAAAAGTCCAATTTTAAGATATCTGTAGATATTCCATAAATATTCAATAAAATAGACTCAAGAAATTGAACTGATAAAACTTAACCTGATAAAGACAGTAAAAAAAAAAAATCCATCAAATATTTTACTAAAAAGAGAAACTTCAGAAACATTCCTATGAATGTCAGGTAAAATAAAGTAAACCAATACTTCTTTTCTAAATTTTACTACAGATCACGTTCAAAGAAATAAAAACAAAACAAACAAACAAATAAAAAAAAGCAGAAAAAAAAAGCAGGTATAAGAATTAGAAAGAATACATCAAAAATTCAAGAGGATATGCAAATCAACAACTGGACGTAAAAGTTTAGGAACTTTTCTGCGTATAAGATCAGCATTTAAAAAAAGTCAATAACATTTTATAAAATAATACAACCAATTTTAAATTTTATTAGAAGAAAATTCAGCTCACTACTATAAAATAAAATACAAGGTTCTTAGGATTATTTTTCATGAAGAAAGGGCAGAATTTTATAGAGAAACTTAAAAAATGTTTTGAAAAATACAAAATAGGAACTGAACCAATTGAGAGGTATGATATGTTCCCAATTCATTGATAAATAAATTGCCAATTTAATTTATTAAATTGTTAAGAAAAAGGAATGCCATAGTTGAGTCAGTTTTCCACAGAGTAGTCTATAATTTCACCATGTTTCATGAAAATTTGATCTAAAATTCATATGGAATAACAAAGATGGAAGTAACTAAGACAGTGATTCTCAGCCTTCCTAATGCTGTGACTCTTTCATACAGTTCCTCATGTTGTGCTGACCCCCAACCATAAAATTATTTTCATTGTTACTTCATAACTGTAATTTTGCTACTGTTATGAATGTCATGTAAATATCTGATATGCAGGATGTATTTAG
This sequence comes from Arctocebus calabarensis, assembly GCA_963573935.1. Taxonomy (NCBI): domain Eukaryota; kingdom Metazoa; phylum Chordata; class Mammalia; order Primates; family Lorisidae; genus Arctocebus; species Arctocebus calabarensis. The sequence goes on along the minus strand of CAUYON010194060.1, from coordinate 13,300 downwards.
GTGACTCCTGTGAAAGGGTTGTTCAACCCCTAAAGGAGTCACAATCCAGAGGTTGAAAACCTCTGAACTAAGATGATTGTGATATAGGAGAAGAAGCTTGATGGATTTGGCATATGATATATAAACCTTAATTTAAAGCTATAGGAACTAAATAATATCAACATTATCCAAATGAACATTTGATTTGCAAAGAGAGCAGACACATTACATAAAATATGACGTAAAACAGAAATATCAATTGCAAATCAGTGCAAAAAGAATGACAGTTATCTCTATGCATAATGAAATAAATTACAACCTTAACTCACCAACATATACTAATCAAGATGCATTAAAATGAGGAAATTTAATCTTTAAAAATTTGGAAGACAACAGGCCAGAATAACTTTATGACTTTGAGAAAAGAAATGATTTAAAACAAAATGTTAAATTCTAATTGAAAGCATTGAAAGCACACCCATATTAAACATGTTTTGAAAAGTAAGACTTAAACAGAGCAACAAAACATACAACAAGTTTTGAGAATATATTAATAACACTTGTAGCTGATAACAATCAATATAAAAAGAGAAATAGGAAAATGAAACAAATAGGCAATTCACAGAAAAGGAAAGATATTTGGTCTATAAATGTTTGAAAACATGTTCAACTTCAATATTGGGGTACAAATAAATACAGTTCATACTCATCAGATTGGCAAATACTAAAAAAAAAAAATTAAAACCTATCCATATCAAATGTTGGTAAAGATAAGGAAAAAAATAAACTTTCATACATTGATCAAATTTATGTTTATTTTGTTACGATGACTTTGGAGAACAACTTGACATTTCACATTGAAGATGCACTTTCCCTTTCATCCAGCAATTATACTTGAAACTATATACTCTAGACTAGCAATTCTCCATGTGGCTCCCAGACCATCAAGATCAGTATCACCTCAGAACTTGTCAGAGATACAATCATTCAGACCTATTTAATCAAAAGCTCAGCTATTGGTGTTTTAACAAAACCTAGGTGATACTAATGTCTAAGAGATACTGCTCTCCATATTACTACCGTAATATGTTCTCAAGGAAACATAAAATACTGCTCATTTACAGCTTTGCTTGCAAAGGTGAAAATTTGGAAGCAATCTAATTGTCTGTCCATGGAGTGATTAAAAACACAGCATGGTATGTTCATATACTAACCCAGAGCATTTAAAGCAAACACACTAAAATTACAAGGAATACATATAAGCTACAGAAATAAAAAAACTGAAAAATAATAATTTGTATTTTAATTTGATCACTACATTAAAAAGACAAATGAAAGCTGGGCACCATGGCTCACTCCTATATTCTTAGCACTCTGGTAGGCCAAGGCAGAGGATTGCCTGACCTTGGGAGTTCAAGACCAGCCTGAGCAAGAGTAAGACCTTGTCTCTAGAATTAGCTGGGCATTGTGGTATTTGCCTATAGTCTCAGCTACTTTGGTGGCTGAGGTCAGAGGATCAGTTGAGCCCAAGAGTTTGATGATGTTGTGAACTATGACACTATGGCTCTCCACTGAGGGTAGCAGAGTGAAAATCTGTTTCAAAAAGAAAAAAACAAACAAACAAAAACAACAACCCACAAATGAAACGATAAACACTAAAAGAAGCTTAACTCTGAGAAGAAAGGCGGGAAATAATATTTGGAAGAGGCACACGGAGGTTTGAGTGCATCAATGCGGGTGTAAACGTGCAAAGGAAATATGACAAATGTCAAGATTAACAAAGATGGTAAAGGTACACAATAACTTATCAGAAACTTATTTATAAGTTTCACATATAACTGTAACTTACTGAATGTCTGGTTATTTCATTAGGAAAAAGAAAACCTAGGTTAAGCTGACAGCTCTGCAAGAAAGGCATCCTCCGTATTTTGTGGCTCAACATCAACTGATTTTAGAGAATTTATTATAATCTCATTTCAAAGGAAATATCCTATTATGCCATCTAAATGGTCCTTTTTGGTCAGGTTTTTTTGTGATATACTCACTAAATGTGATCTTACCTATAATAAAAGAAATATCCAAAATATTAAATGAGTTTACATGAATAAGTAAAGAATTGCCACTTCTGATTTCCCCCCAATTTTCTGTATTTCTCTCTACTCCACTCATACTAGTAGTATGGTTTTTGGGTAGGAACTTCATACTCATTTCATAGAAGATTAAAGACTTGTATATGTGAGCTATTTTCATGAGAATTTCAAATTTCTAGCTCCAGAAGGCAACCGTAGAAGTCGGATACTAAAATATACATTAATATTAATAAAAAATTTTTGTACTCTTATATACATATTGTATATTACGATGTTGAAATAATAACAGACAACTGTATTTATTTTAAAAATCCCTTATATAAATATCATTGAAAACATACTTTAGATAAAATTAAATCGTTTTTAGAGACATATGGTGCCAAAAATTAACTCCCCAAAGTACATAATTTAACTGGCTTTTGCAATTTGAGAACCCTGGAAAAAAATAAAGAGAACATTTCAAGGAAATGAGAAGTGTCCTTATAATGAATATCTGCTTATAAGAATCAGGCATAACAATAGTCTTTTAATTAAAACACAAATACCATATGTATAGCTATCTGAAAACGAAGTATAAATTGTTTTGCCGGGAAACAAAGACCAGTCAATGTTGAAAACACAGAAGTCCATTAGCATACAAAGGTCATACTGACAGGGTAGAAAGTTCATGGGCAGTACTCAAAGTCTTTTGTCTATGAGTAATGATTTGTCCATCACTGGACAATGACTAGAAACAAACAACTGCTGAAGATTTAACTCTATGAGACAGATTTTCAACACTTCACTTTTTTGTGAATAGAAAACATTTATAAAAACTGAATGGTTGTTAAAAAGACAACAGAATTATCCTGCATACATCAGGAAAAATCCATTCAATACAAAATTCAAATGGGACATTAACAGAATCAGTGGAATAAACAGTTAACACAACATGTAGGACAAATGAGAAGTGGAACAATTCCAAATTCTTCAAGTAAAAAATCACTTCCTAAGATGAATTAAGAGGATTAGGGAGGATTCTTAGGGCACTGAAAATACTCTGTATGGTACTATAATGGTAGATAATATCTCATTCTACTGTTGTCCAAACTCACAGAATGTAAAATTACCACAAGTGAACCCTAATGTGAACTGTAGTCTTTGGATGATTATGATGTATCAGCATGAGTTTGCCGGTTACAACAAATGTCCCATGCTAGTGAGGGGTGTTAGTACAGCAGGGGACTGTGTGTCTGTGTGGGCAAAGGTACACGCAAACTCTCTCTACCTTCCTCACACTTTCACTGTAAACCTAAAATCTCCTAAAAAAAAAAAAAAAAACCTAAATAAAAATCACTTCCCAGTAGACTGGGGTGGGAACTGAGAGTGGGTCTGTACTGGTGCAACGTGTGCAATTGTTCAAGGATTCTGAAGGATGCCCATACATGCAAAGATTCAGTCATCACAAGTACCTGCAAATTTGAAAGTTCATCTAATAGGATCAGTAGCGAGTTTGGGAGTTACACAGGTGAGAAACCCGCAACTTAGGAGTAGAACTATTGTGAAGAATACCTTGGAAGAAAATTAAAGCATTTCAGAAACCCACTTGCATTCTTTATTTACAAAATACAGTCAAATGACTAATACAACTGTAGAAGCAACTCTAAGAATTATTCCTATTTTATAAGGAAGAGAAATAAAACATGCTATATTCTGTATATTCAAATTTGTACTTTAGGTAATCCAATTAAAATCACATTTCAGGCTTTGACAAAATATTATAAAGTCCACCTTGGAAAAAAATAATAGGCTTTTCCTATAGGAATTTATGTTAAATAGAAGGAAAGTAGATAAGTAGGTAATTAGATAGATAACAGAAGCACACATACTACGTGTATGCCTTTATTTGTACTAGTGTATTAAAGTAGTGGCTGTAATTTCAATCTGCTTGGTATAAGTTGTCACCTACTGAAAGCATGCTGCTCCATTTCTGACAGATAAATAAAACCGACAAGCACAGATATGTGCGTGCAATGTTAATTCGACAGCGTGATGTGAGTGCAGCTCACAAGGCAAACAGCATAGGACTTACCAGTTCTGTTTATTGTAATAAGCCAAACAATGGCAATTACAAAGTACTCCACAGATTTTGGCAAGGCAGGAAGGACAGATATACAAAACTCAGTTAATATCGATCTTTTTATAGTACTCAGTTACCAAGGGACGCATGTACAACAGATAAATCTCAAAAGTAATGAGATATTTCTTTATGATCAAATCCATTCCACAGACGGGTGTTAAAATTTGCATAGTTGATTTCTGGAAATCTCCTTTGTCCATTGCTTAGATATACTTTAGAAAAATAAGACACCTCTGTCCCCAAATTTGGGGTTGAGCTTTTATGAAATTAATATAGAATTATTCAATTACTCTAATTACATAATAATGCATTTCAAAATTATGCGTTTGGACCTTTGCTAATATGGGGAACCTCTAATGGCAGACAAGGAAGCCGATCCTTACAGACACTACTATTTCTTGTATTGAAGAGTTAAATATTAAGATCTTTTATATGAATATACCAGTGTCCCTTTTGTATACTTTATAAAACTTCTGATATATAACAAATTGCTCATTTTTTTACACATCTAGCAGATCTCATGGCCTTCTTAGTTTAATAGATAATCTGGTTCTGGAATAAAATGACTACATTCTGATAGATATTTGATTAAAAGACTATAAGGGCAATGGAGATTTTGTTTACTTAAATTACTAAATTTCATGCTCAAATCCCATGAACAGTTCAAATAGAAATAATTGAATGAAAGTATACGCTTAATTCTAAAAATTATTGTTCTCTTTGATTATAAGAGTTAAACCAAGAATCAAACAATTAAAATTCTATGATAAAAATTATCCTCAGAATAAAAATCTCACTTTGCTCAAATGAATAATTGTTTAAAAAGCCAAGTGAAAATGGAATTACATGAAGGCTAAATGTTAAAGGTGATACTGTCCACTAGACATGAACATATGCATAAGGTATCCACTTCCCTGCCTGCTTGTCAGTCATTTGCCCCAAAATAATTAAGTCCCTTGATTATAAAATGTGCCCAAATGAATGCTCTAAACCTGGTTCTTTTGGTTTCATTCATGAGCTGTGGTCGAACAATTTTCTTTGAGGATTATCCACAGTATGTCTTTATAGCCTTCTGATACCCACTTTTTTTACTGCAAATAATGAAGATGTTTAAAAAAATCGCATTTACCTAAAAATAATTCATAATAAACCCAGTATAAAAATGATGAATTATAGAGTCATTAATTTATTTCAAATTTACAAGAAATGGAGTATATTTCTTACTTCCAGATCATCAGGTTTCATGATAAATATCCCCAACATGTTTGTTGTTTTTACACACAAGTAAATATAAATGTTTACAAAATTATTTGTGTTAAATAATTTGCAAAAATTTAACTGCAAATGTAAAGAAAAATGTGTGACACAATTATGCAACGTGGCAGAGCCTGCATGCAGAAAGAAACAAGTCTATAGCTGTAAGAAATCAGGGGGCAGAGTATAAACTGCATTTAGAATGACTACACATGATTCTCACTTTTGCTAAGCAGAATAAATGAAGCACAGATTTTTACAAATTTACTAGAAGGAAAGAAGGCTTTGAGAAAACTTTGAGGACTTTGAAAGGTAGCTCATCCAGTTCATTGCTGGGATGGGATTTTATTTATTTAATTATTCAACTAATTAATTTTATTCCCCTCTAAAATAAAGTTTTTCTCCAGGTAACTGTCCTATTTAAAATAGCAGTGCCACACTTTTCTTTCTTTATCCGTAGATTTTAGGTACTTTCCTTACACTTATGCAGACACACACACACACACACACACACACACACACACAGGTAACGTTAATTTCTTTCTAGAAAAAGTCAAAAATTCTTTGACTTTGAATTAATGGTAATTTCTTTCAACATGTTTATGAAACATGCTGTACACCTTATATATGTATAACTCAAAAGTTTATTGCCAAATTTTGGGGTAAGACTTTATCAAGCAGGAGATAGCAACCTAGAAAGTAGTCATTAACATTACTAAGCAAAACTGAGTTAACATGGAAGGGCATTTCAGTAGTGAGCAGGGCCTTCTGGAGGAAAGGATGTGGTGGTGAAGCTCAGAAATACCTAAAAAGACTGAGGGAAAAGAACAAAACTAGGCAAATGAAGGCAGAGTTTGAGAGACCACAGAAAGTGCCCATAATGGCAAGAAGAAGAGTAAGGCAATGGGAAAGCCTCATGAGAGTGAATATCCCAAAACAAATGAAAGGTGGAAATGATTGCATAGCGCGAAACTCACTAAACTTTAAGTTCTACCAGAACAGATGTCTTAGGTCATCTGCCTGGTTTTATGCCTGAGCTGGTGCTTATAAATACCAATATATTTGGACCTTTGCTAATATGGGGAACCTCTAATGGCAGACAAGGAAGCTGATCCTTACAGACACACTATTTCCAAGAAACACCTTCTCAATTTAAACGCTATTTTCTAATCAAAGGAGATGACCAGTTGAATACGTTTCATGATGCAAATTAATTAAATAGCCTCTTATTTTGTTGATAATAGAACAAAAGGGTGTGTCATGTAGCTATGCAGTTTTTATTTTTAATAAAGACATATAAAAATAATATTGAAAATTAATTTTCCCTAAACTTAAGAATAGTTCTTCCACTTATGAAAATTAATTTTAATTTAATAAATTATATATCCTAAGAAGATTCTAATACAGATATGTATCTGTAGATATGAATACACAATAAAAGTAAAAATCATTTAATTTACCAGACATGTATATCAATTATAAGCAACTAATAAATTATATCTAGTATACTAAAAATAGAAATCAACAAATGTAACTCTTGAGTGATTTCAACATGCCCAATTTGGCAAATTGGGAATTAAAATAATGGCAATTAACAGGCTTAATAAATTTGATCTAGCGAATATGAATGCATGTGCCTATGTGCCCCAAATTATAAATTATGGTCTTCTTAAGTATACATAAAACATAAAACTTGGAATTTGCATAAATTAAAACAATATAACCATATAAAATTGTATCATAACTCCAGTCTTATACATCAAAGAACTGACATAGTATAAGTCATGTTCTTGACAATAAAGGCAATTAAATTAGAAGTCAAAAAATAAGATAAAACAAAAATATCTATATATCCTTGGAAATTTATGCATCTAAACATATGTATCAAAAAATCATAATGTATTTTTTAATACTACATGGTGAATAAATTTCAAACATGTAGGATGCAACCAGATGGTACTTAGGAGGGTTTATAGTTTTCTGTGCTCATATTTAGAAAATATGAAAGGCAAAAATTAATGAGCTTTTCATACAAATTAAGAAAATAAAAAATGGAAGGAACTTTCCAAAAACATAGGGAAGGAATTTAATGAAATGGAAACCAACCAAATACAGTAGAACCTCTGTAATTTGACCACCCAAGGACCTGTAATAAACTAGTCACTATCTGGAGGTGGTAAACATAAGGAACAAGGCCTACTGTACTGATAAGTTTTTGTTTGCATGTCCAGATGATGAAAAGTAGGTCGACTTAAGGAGGTGAGCAATGCAGGGAGATGGAGACCTATGGAGGTTCTACTGTATTTAAACTTCATGAGCCAAACCACCTGTGGAAACTACTCAACTCATTGACTTTGCTTGAAAGCAGACATAGGAAACATGTAAACAAATGAATACAGCTGTATTGCCATAAAACCTTATTTTTGGAATTTAGATATTGGATAATTTTCACATGTCAAAAATTTCTTTCTTTGATTTTTTTTCCAACTATTTAATAACATGAAAAGCACTCTTAGTTCATGGACAGTACCAAAGCAATTGGCAGGCCAGACTGACCAGCAAGTTGCGGTTTGCTCCTATAACACAACACTGCATTGCAGGGCCTACATAACACCAGGAGACAAAGAAAAAAAGACATATGTAGAAAAAATATACATACATTAGTGGAAAAAAGCTGTTATTCATTGATTATCCATATAGATAGTTAGTTAAGTTATAAGAAATATTAAGAAACATTTACCAGAAGTTGCCTATAATATCAATGGTTACAAATCAATTATAATTTACTAACTTGAAATAAACTTTTGGGAACTATAACTTAATTTGTTTTTGCAAAAACATCAAATTATAAGACAATTTGAAAAAATATGTATTTTTAAATTGAGGAGGATCTAAACAGAAAAATTAGATAATTTTTTAGAGATACTGAAAAAGACTTAAATATATAAGGAACATGCCCAGGCATATGAGGACTCAATGTCATGATGTTAATTATTCACAAATTAATCCAGAAACATAAGGCAATTCTCATCAACAGGGCGTTTTGTGGAACTTAGAAAAAAGAGTATAACATTAAATTTTCAGAGTAATTGCAAAAATTAGCCAAAAGAGGAAATTAATTTGGAGATACTTATCTTGAAATGTATTCAGATTTTCTGCAAAGATAGTAATTAAATCAGCATATTTTGGTAAAAGGAATAGACATATTAGTCAATAGAATAAAATAGCCCAGAAATCCAGACAAATATTGAACTTTGAGTTACAAAGGAGTTGGCATTGCAAATCAGTGATGAAAGGACAAGCTAATTATTTTGAGAGTTGATTTTGGATATAAAAAAAACAACAGACCAACTCGTCACACTGCATGTGAAAATAAATTTCATATGTATAAAATCTTAAATTTTATTTTATTTTACTTTTAGAAACAGAGTCTTACTATGTCACCTTCAGTAGAGTGCGGTCATGTCACAGCTCACAGCAACCTCCAACTCTTGAGCTTACGCAATTCCTTGCCTCAGCCTCCCACGCATGTAGCTGGGACTATAAGAGCCCACACAACGCCCGGCTATTTTTTTGTTGCAGTTGTCATTGCTGTTTAGCTAGTCAAGGCCAGGCTTGAACCTGCCAGTTTGGGTGCAGGTGGCCAGCGTTCTACCTACTGAGCTATGGGTGCTGCCTGAAAAGTTAAATTTTAAAGGCAAATCTTTAAAATTTTAGAAGAAATTGTAAGAAAATGTTTTCAAATACTTAAAGGAAAAGAATTCTGAATTCTACTGCCTCAGAATTTTGTACATCAAAAAATACGTAAGAATGAAAAAAGTAAGTCACAATTGGAAGATGTTTACTATATACATAACCAACAAATTGTTAGCATCTAGGATCTACTTATGTATCCTGTGTAAATATGAGTAATCAATATAAAGAAGAGGAAAAAAATCATAAAACTCAATGGTAAAGTGGGGGAAAGATACTCCTTCATAAAAGAAAACACAAACAGGTTATCTGATGTTAGGAAAATGGAAGTTAATAATGTAATGAGAGACTCTTTTATATCCCTTAGATTATGAGTAATCACCCACTTTGAGGAGCATTTGCTTTGTGTCAGGCATTGTAAAAAAAACCTTACTTCGAATACTTCAGTTATTCCTATACAAAATGGGGACTGTTCTTATTTGAGATGTTAGATAAAAGATTCTTGGCAAGAATAAATAACTATGTATCGGTAGACATGGGATTAAAATTCACAACTGGTCCCACCATTAACCCTCCCTCTATCATCACCCCCTGCCTTTCCCATCCCTCTTTCCTTCCCTCCTTCATCTTTCATATGACAGTGTGAGTGTTTATAAATTGGTTTCATAGTAGTACTGAGTACATTGGAAATTATTTTTTTCGTTCCTGAGATACTTTACTAAGAAGAATATTTTCTGGCTCCATCTATGAGAGGACCTCACCTGTGGAGCAGATTGCAAGAGTACAAGACGTTTTAAGAACACAAACGTCTTAACACTGTGATTAAGTAAATGAGGTGAAAGCTATGTTAATTAGTTGGATGTAAGTGCTCCAATTTGGACAAATAATCAACACATTGAATCCCGCAAAGGCATAAATATATTCATGATCTATGTATATATGACTTCACAATAAATAAGTAAATAAATAAAATAAAAATTCAAACACAAAAAAAATAAAATGCACGTCTGTCTGAATATTCCTTACATTTTATCATTGCAGTTCATAACTATTTGCTGGCAAATTAAGGAGTGAATTCAAGTATTGTCCATGAATAAACCTTTAGCATCAAACACACTGTGATGAACAAAGGAGGCCGGGACAACCACGTGTAACAAGCTTTATAATCTATGGGGGGAAAGTGAACTGACTTCGAAAGTAATCAAGCCAAGTGCACAGGTACAAACTGTGGTTTGTACCTTGAGAGAGAAAAACATGGTGCCCTCTGACTTCTCGGAGAGAGCGATGGCAGGGTCAAGACTAGAGGAGGTGGCTTCATGTAAGTTAGAGAGTTTTATCTGAAAAATGTAAATAAGCAAATTTTAACATTGGTACTCTCTATTTTCTTTGTTAAACATTTGCCTCTTCTTCTAAGTTTCCTATTCAGTCATGCAGGCCCTGGGTCTTCACATCATCTCCTGGCTGCTTCCCAATTTGCTTCTTCAAATCCTATGTAAAAAAATCTTCTGGTCCCAGTTCCAATAAACATTTTTTTGTGTCTGACCCTTTGTCCCCTGAGTTTCCACCCTGGGACACACTGCTATAGGAAAGAGGCAGTTTGAATAATCAATTTCTGTTTTGGATTTCAATGCTCCAGAGGAGCTTTGTGTTAATGACCGCAGGCATTTTAAAAGGACATCTGCACGTTGCTTTACCCAAAGGAGTAAATCTAATGATAGGAATTCTATACACTAGTATGTTTGAGGTGAGAATACTAATGGGAACGTCTAGGTCTTCTCAAAACACACCTCAAAAGTGGCTACCTAGTGGTATATTTGACATGTCGTAGACGCTTAATCATAGTTTTTGGAATAAATGAAAGTGTAATAGTCAAACCAATTTTATTATATTTTCTGTCATGTTAGTATAAGTACGGTAACCACTTGTCAAACCAAACGATTGTTTTCCCCCTTTCATTTTCAGTAAATGAGCTTTGTGGCGACCTCATCCCTCCTTTGTTCTCTGACAGCTCATTCTGTTCATTACATGATATGTGGGATTATCAAATCACTGAGATTTTGCTGTTTCTGAAATACATTATCAAATGGGATAAACTTTCTGAATTTTTCTAAATATGAGTTTCTGTCACATCTAAAACCCGAAGATTAAATTCAAAATAAGGATGCTGACACATAAAACTATTTGTAGTCATTCCTTAATTATGGCTCCTGGGTATTCAAAAGATGCTCTGAAGAAAGTAAAAAAACAAAAAAAAGTAGCAAGGTGTAGGTAGGAAAATTTTGAAGCCTTAGAGAAAATTGAAAAGAAAAGGTACATAGACATCATTAAAAAATGTGGAAATTTTTAAGGAAATTTTTTAGGAATGATGCGGAAAGATCTATTGCGCTGCATTGGTGACTACAGTTAATGTATTGCCTATTTCAACATTGCTAAAAGAATAAATTTTAGACATTATCACTACATACACAAAAATATGTTGATGAGGTCATGGACATTTTAATAAACTTTCTGCAATGTACACACATATCAAAGCATCACATTTTTCCCCATACATATATACAGATATCATTTATCAATTAAAAATAAACTTGCAAACATAGATGAGGACCAGAATAATATTACCTTTCCTTAAACAATTGAGAAAGGTGCCTTTTGAATGTGGTGTTCTGTCATACCTATTACAAAGATTGAGACTGGTTTATTTCATGTGTAGTATAATTGGTTGTATGTCTACTTTCTCTGCTAGACTTTTAAGTCCTTGAGGGCAAGGTCCATGTGATATTCATCGTTGTATTCCTTGCACCTCACTCAGGGCCAGGTGCATGAAAAGTCCTCCATTAGTATTATTTGAATGGCTTAATTAATAAATATTAGGCCTTTAATGAGTGTCAAGAAAGCTAGGTTCTTTTCACTTCAATTACAACAAATCTTACATTATAAAAATTTATAAGCTCTTATGCCTATTGAACCAACACCACAGGTTAACTCTGTACAACACAGCCCTGTATTGCAATAGAGATTACTAGTCTAAGGCGAGGCCTCTTCTGGGCATCTCCCTACCCAAGCAGAAAAAAGCTTCCTCCGTCATGCTCCTATAGAGTCCTAATGTACATATATCTTTACAAAAGCATCAGTCACATTGACCCAGAGTAACCTCAGAGTTTCCTATGAAGAGTTCCTCTTCCCTCACACACCCCCTTTGAATTGGTTACTAAATCTCTTAATTGCTATCTCTTGAATGTGTTTGTATTCCATTCTTTGTCTCCAAACTTATTGCCACTGTTTTATTTTAGCTCTTCAACTTATCTTCCTTAACTAATTCAAAAGATGAAAAATTGGTTAGAGATGAGTCAAAGCACCGAAAAATTGAAAGAATAAGAAATTCACCCTGCAAATTTTCATCAGATGGAAAAATAATTTTGACTTTTTCTGAGCTTCTTCCTTGAACAAGCAATATATAAATTTGGACCTATATTATTGAACCTAAATTCCACCTTGTCTTAAAATGAATATGTTTTATTGCCTGTAATAATGCACATGTGGTTTTCTGTGATGAAACTCAAAGAGAGAGTGTAAGTTGCCACACAATATTTCAATATATATAAAATTGATCAGAAAAGTTCAAGACTAACATTAATCTAAAATAATCACTAAGGTTATTGCTCTGGTAAATAGAACTTATGAGTCAGAAAGTAGGTAAATAGGCTCAAGTGCCAATTTTAATTAATTAATTATGGTTATCTAGAGGATTGTGTGTAGAAGGTCGAGGAGGATTACCTTGTGCTAAGCAAAAGAAAATTCAGTGAAATGAACCATAGCTGCTATGGGGGTAAAAGAAAGAAAAACAAGAATAGACTTTTGGTTCTAGTGGTTAGGATATCATGCAGTATTTCTAAGGTGCCTGAATCATGGTTTCACACTAATAATTAGAATTTGTTTTTTTTTTTTGGAAAACATTCTGAAGTAGCTTTATTTAAGTAATTAGTTCACCGTTTGCAAGTGTACAATTCTCTGTTCCTTATTGTAGACACAGAATTGAACAGCTATCATCACAATCTAATTATAGAACATTGTTCATAAAATTTTGAAAATATTCAGTTTGTAAAAATTTGAAAATATTTAGTATTACGTCAGTCATTTTGATAATAGTAGCTCAGTGAACCCA
>CAUYON010194054.1:0-16256 GCA_963573935.1 Arctocebus calabarensis | reverse complement strand
CCCCCCATCATTCTTTTCTTCCTCTAAAAACTCCTTTCATAAAAAGTAGCAATTAATAAAAAAAGATTATTTAAGGAAACTATACTGAGAGAGTCAAATGAGAATTGTGAAGGTAAAGGTTACACAGATGACTTTCACCCCTTTAAATTTCAACCTTGGTCAAGGTCAGGTGAGAAGAGTGTTATCCCAAACCAGGAAATACGTCTAGGCAGAGATAGAAATGAAAGGGCTTGAGCCACAAAGAGGTTCCCTCTCTCTCCTCCCCCAAGTAGCAAGCATTTCCATTTGCTTCTGTTTGAAACATACAAAAAACTTTGGCCCTAGAAATTACAAGTTTGATAGCCCAAATAAAAGGACCAACAGAAAGTCTTTAAAATAAAGATGAGGATATCTCATAAAAAAAAAATAATAATAATCCAACCAGCTCATTTTATAGGGCAGGTTTCTTAAGCTTAGAAAGATCTTAGAATATATCTGAAACTGTGTTAGAGCAAGACCAGATCTAAGAGTTTGGCCTTCTATCTCTGGGTCCTTCTATCACAATAAGCTCTTCTCCATGGTTTTTGAAAGCCCTAGCACATTATGCCCCTATTTCATTATTTATAGAAAATACATCTTTATGAGCACCCTATTTTTTCATTTTCGTTTTCTACATCTAAGAGTAAAGAGCCAGGGCTTTAGCAGGAAGAGAAAAAAAATTGAAGAGTTTGTCTACACCTAAACAAAGTGGCGGGAGGGTGAGGTCATTCTGAACTATTTCTCTATAGACTGAGAAACATGAATCCCATAGGGAGCAAATTCACAGCAAACTCATTTCCTCTATATGCTCATAGAGGCTTCTTAGATTCATGAAAAACAAAAGCATATAACCATAGATTTGTTAGGAATTCCATTCCTTTGTTTCATCTGATAATAGTATTTTCATTGCAAACATTCAGAAATTACTGAGGAATTTGCCCCACTCTCTTCCAAAAATACACCTTATAAGTATTTTAGAAAAGCACAGTTTGCCGAGATAGACAAAAGTTAAAAACAATAAGAGTAACTATGTTTTTCATGGAATCTTGAAAGAGCTGAAAACAACAAAGAATTTTCAGACACTCAAATTAGGCATGTGATATTTATTTACCGAAAAACCAACTTTAACTACAACAGATTTTATTCCAAGAAAACTTTAGGAGACATCATAACCCACATTCTTGGGGTCAAAAATACCTTTGTTTCAAATTCTAGTTCAGTCACAATTGTATGAACTTGAGAAAATTACCTAACCACTGCATCTTTGGGGGGATGGATAAGAGGTGGAAAAGACTTGATTTTAAGTTTATAAAAAGATGATAATTGCTTCTCAAGGATGTAGTGAGGATTAAATAATGATAAAAACAGATGCTCTCTACTTGGACTACAGTAGATACCCAGGGGATGTCAGCCTCCTTTAGTGAATTCAACCTTCTCTCCATTCTCCACCAGGGCAATAAGATAAACTTGTCATTTATTGGAGTTTAGTTTTAATGTTTAACTTCCTTACTCTTCCCTTCATACACATCACTGATTCTACAAAGAATTTTTTTTCTTTGAGACAGAGTCTCACTTTGTCCACCTCAGTAGAGTGCCTCGCCGTCACAGCTCACATCAACCTCAAACTCGTGGGCTCAAGTGATTCCCTTGCCTCAGCCTCCAGAGTAGCTGGGACTACCGACACCACTACAATACATGGCTATTTTAGAGACAGGGTCTCAAGCTCAGGCTGGTCTTGAACTTGTGAGCTCAAGCAATTCACCCACCTCAGCCTCCCAAAGTGCTAGGATTACAGGCATGAGGCACTGCTCCTGGCTCCACTACAATAAATATCAAGGGGCTCATAAAGAGTTACTGATACTAGGTAATTCTCTACCGCAGTGGTGTTCTTTGCTTAAAAGAGCATGCATATTCTACCCCAATGCTGCAGAGATACTCAGCACCCTGAAGAAACACAGATGAAGAAATACCTCCTGCCTTGTGGATCAGAAAGCTAGAGGAGTTTGCCAGAAATTAAAATACTTATCAGGATGATGATTCCACAGGAGGAACAGGGGAGATCAGGCTAGGGAGCCAGACTGGGGCAGTTTGCAAAAGGCTTTAAAGACTACATCAAGGAGTTCCAACTTCATCCTTCAATGGGAAAAGGAGAGCAAAGCTTTACAAACAGATGT
Source organism: Arctocebus calabarensis (assembly GCA_963573935.1). Lineage (NCBI taxonomy): Eukaryota > Metazoa > Chordata > Mammalia > Primates > Lorisidae > Arctocebus > Arctocebus calabarensis. The sequence goes on along the minus strand of CAUYON010194054.1, from coordinate 14,064 downwards.
CACAACTCTCAGAAGAGAGCCTAAATCAGGAAAGTGACAGGGGACTGTAAGGACAATTAGTCCTGTACTATAATGTCCTGGTATGTCCGATTAATGGTTCTACCCCTAACATCCTTACATGATTTCCGAGAGCATTTTTCACTGCTCACTCAGCTATGACAAAACTCTGCACGTGAGGACCCCCACCTGGCTTGGCTGAAGCAAACATCTTGCTCTCCTTGAGAACATCTGATGCATGAAAGCACAGCTCCCTCCAATCTTGTCAGCTCCCCCACCACACTGTCTACTCCCGTACCCTTAAAATCTGACTCTGAAACCACCATCAGGATGCAGTCTTTTCAGCACAGCCCTTTGTGTGTGGAAACTTTATGACAATAAATGCTGCTACTTGATGTACCTTACTCTGTGACTCCTCCTGCGACTCTTCCTGAGTGAGCTAAAGACCCTGATATGGAACTCATTCTTTCCTTCGTTTTACCTAATTGACTCTGGGAGGCCAAGGTGGGTAGATCGCCTGAGTTCAGGTGTTCAAGACCAGCCTCAGACACAGCAAGACCCCTTCTCTGCAATAGCTGAGCATTGTGGCAGGCGCCTGTAGTCCCAACTACTCGAGAGGATGAGGCAAGAGAATCACCTAAGCCCGAGTTTGAGGTTGCTGTAAGCTATGACACTACAGCACTCTACCAATGGTGACAAAGTTAGACTCTGTCTCAAAAAGAAATTTTAAAAAAGTCTATTTTATACTATGTTAAATACTGGGGATACAGAGCTAGAACACATCATTTTTTAAAAAACCATAGGCATAATCCCTGCTATGATGAAACTTACAGACTAGCAAGAATGAATAGCAGTCAGTAAATAATTACAAAAATGTAAACAAAATCATAATATTCAGAGGAACTATAAGGAAGAAAGCGATGGCTGCTGGGAAAAACTGCCAGGAACATCACTGAGGAACATTTCAGAAAGAGGTGCACATACCACACTTGATCAGTTAGAAGTGCAAAAAGGAGAGGATGGGTCTAAGATTTCCAACTTATACACTGCCTGGGGAATGGTACTGTTAACCATATTAAAACATGAACAAAACAAGAAAGAAAAAGGCCATTTTATGGATGATTCCTTTTAGGTCAGAAACGCCATTAAGTGGTGAAGCTGACCAGTTAAGTTGCACCAAAAGCTGTTCCAGAAGGACAGCAGCTCGGGAGAGTCCAGGTTGGAGAGAGATTTGGGAAATGGTAGTTTCAAGAAGTGCATAAAGTGTTAAGGGTAGTTTTAATATTTTTCTATCAGTATTAAATGCTCACCCCACATAGTAGTAATTGAAGAAAGAAGATACCTTCAGTCTATTTTAAGTCCATGCCAATAGCTCTGAAACCACAGCCCTCTGACCAGCCACATCTATATCACCTGAAACTTATTAGTGCAAAGTCTAGGACCACACTCAGGACTTACTAAATTAGACAGTCTGGGCACGGGCACAGCAATCAGTTTTATAAAGTCTCCAGGTAAGTCTGATGCACACTCAAGTATGAAAGGTTACTTACCATTAAAAGATTTTAAAATAAACCTGTCTTGTTTTACCTGTTGGTTATGTTTAACAGAAAAACTCCTGAGGTCAGTACTTGTTTGCCTGTAGAGTTTTCTCATCCAGACCTTAACTATGCGTTGAATATCTACTTTATGTGGAACACAGTGTGATTTGAGGGAGACAGAGCGGCGCACAATATGGTCCCTGCCAACAAGAAACTTACATCTGACTGAGAAGACAATGGACACATCTGAAAAGTTAAACAAGTACACAAGTAGTAAAGTTCAACAGCAGTGGCAGGTGAGGAATGAAGTGCTAAATAAATTATGTACTCAAGGTGAGAAAGACTCAAAGTGAGTAAATAACAGTTGGGCAAATAAGTAACTGTCAAAAGAGGGAATGTGAATGACCTCCACCCAAGGGTATAGCTGTGCCCTGGTATGCATCCGCTTTGTTTGGCACCCAGAGCTATTCGACTGAAGGTCAAGTTCCCTTTTAGTAAGCCTTTATATGTCCAAGCAATCTGCAATTACCAAAGTGCTTCCTAAGCAGCACTTATGAGTAAACTGGTCTAGTTCCGAATCATTCATTCCCTAGCTCTTACCCCAGGAGTCCAGCGGCTCTAAAGTGTTCTCTGCTCTCAGAGATTGGATGGAGGAAAGAACGAGCAGTGGGACCGGACTGGGTAGGAGTTTTTACGTGGGTGTGCATGACAGGCTGTCAAGCTCAGAACTATTATCCAATACCAAGGAAGAGGATCCCTCCATTTCTGAGTTGGCCGAGATAAAGACCTGTTGCTCTGGGACTTCGGACACGAACTCTGCCAGACCATGGGCTTACGGGAGATGGTTGCACAGGACAAAAACACACAGGAACCAGCAACCCGCGGGAAGAGTGCATCCGGATACCACTCGATGGAGAGTTGGGAGTAGGGCAGAACAAGGTGTTCAAAGGGCCTGAAAACCCCCAACCTGGACCCCTTCTTGAGAAGGGGCGTCAACGCCTGCAGACTGCTCGAGAACCAGACAGACCTCGACCGGTTTCCCTGCTTGGCGAGCAAAACGCCGAGGCGAGCGTTCCAGTCTCCTGTCTGCGGTGGGGCACAGCCAAATAGGAACAGGGAGCAGCGGGAGCGGCTTTCCGCCCCCGCCGCGCCCAGCACCCTCCCCCCTCCCCGCCGTAAACTGGCGCCCTCCTCCCCTCTTCCAGATTGCGGAGACCCTCCCGGTGGAGCGGCGCCGTGGAGACGCAGGCGAGCACTGAAGGGTGCGGCAGCGCTGCTGGGCGTCCTCCCGCCCTTCTCAGCCTCTCGGCGCGCTCTGTGCGGCGTCTCGTCCCATTGGGGAAGCGGCTGCAGAACCAAGCAAAGGAAGCGACCCGAAGGGGCGGCTAGGCCAGGGACGCGCTGGCGCGCCTCCGCGCCCGGGACATCGCGCCACGGATGCCAGATCGCAGGTTGGAGAGGATGAGTGTGGGCAGAGGAGAAAACTCGGACAGCACTCGGGGTTTCGTCCGCGCGCTTACCACGCGTGCCCTTCCTCTTCTCCTGCACCTTACCTGGGACCAGGCGCCCCTGGAGCCGCGGGCGGAGGCGCAGAGCCGCATCCCGGCGGAGAGGACTCTGAAGGCGGCCATATTCGGGGCCGGCGGCGGGTGAGCGCGTGTCTGAGCCTGCCGGGGTGCCGGGCCGCCCCGCCGGGTCACAGGGAAGGGAAGGGAAGGCGCGTCGGGGGCGGGCTGGAAGCTCGACCCACGTCGGTGACGTCCTCGGGGCCGCCCGAGCTGCGCGCCCGCCGCCCACTGCCGCCTGCAGGTTTATAAATAAGTGAAGCTGGGAGGGGCCCTCGGCGGGTAGTGGAGGCTCTACACAGCCTGGGCTGGTCGTGAAGGTACTCCTGGATCTCGATGTGTTCGAGGCAGCTGTGTTGGCGTGCACTTGGCTCGGTAGCCCCTCGGACAGTCCTTCAGCTGTGATGGGGTGCAGGTGGCTGCCTTCCCCTAAATCAGCCATGATCCTTGGCTTAGGGTTCAGGGCCCTCCAGGGCCCAGGGATTCTCCCGAGGGGCTTGTGGCTTTTCCTCCTCATCGTGCGGCGATTGTGTGGGCCGCAGAGGGAGCATTTCCTGGAGACCCCATGCTTTTCTTTCCATGCGTGCACAGCATTCTCATTTCTAACATTTCTCAATCCCTTCCCCTCACACCTGGTCCAGGCTTATGTGAAGTTAAATTTCCTCTAAGAGCCTGCCTGGAGCTATTTGCCATGATCAGCCAGGCCTGCAGATGGACAAGATTAGGGCCATACCACTGTAACTTGTTTGACACACCTCTCCCTTCCTCCCCATCATCCAAGCATGCCTGTATCAAAATTTTTCTGGCACTGGAGTTCCAGAAACCCCCCAAATTATTCAGCAGATGCAGACCTAAAGGTGTGTATCTCTTTGACCTTAGGCAAGTAACATAACTTTGCCAAGCCTCAGTGTCTTCGTCTGAAAGTTAGTATTGCTAAGAATACTCAGAACTGTCAGGCAGGGTCATCCAGCAGCGCCCAGGCTGGCTAGGAGTGCTTATCTAAGTTTCCTTTCGGCCACACATTAAATACACACTAGAAAGCCGATGAGAAAAAAAAGTCCATGCATAACTTTTGTGATATCCACTACCGCAGATAAGCATTCATAGCCAGCTGTGGGCTGTGGATGGATTCCCCTGAAAGGTTTATGTGAGATAATTCATGCAAAGCTTCTGGCCTCATTAGGCACACTCTGTAAATGTTAGGCATTGTTGTAAATTTATTCCAGAGACAATAGGAGATTGACATGGCTCACAAGTATCTCCAAGACTTATCTTTTGCTCCAACTTTTTGTAGGCATGAGCCAAGTCGGATTTCTTCACAACCATCTTTGCACTTAGTAGACTGGAAAGGCCCCATGGAAGCTCAATAACTTTGTGTGTGTGTGTGTGTGTGTGTGTTAAGACAGTCTTTCTCTGTCACCTGCGCTAGAGTGCCAGGGCCTCAGCCTCACTTATTGGAACTTCAAACTCCTAGGCTCAAGCAATCCTCCTGCCTCTACCTCCCAAGTAGCTGGGACTAGCAGCCCATCACCAGGCCAGACTAATATTTTCTATTTTTAGTAGAGATCATCTTGCTTTTGCTCAGGGTTTAGGCTGCTCTGGAACTTCTGAACTGAAGATCTTCCTGCTTGGGCCTCCCAGAGTGGTAAGATTACAGACATTAAACCAAGGCACCTGCCCTCCATGACATTTTATTTGATCAAGGCTGAACAAGCCCTGAGAATGTGGCTGTTAGTTTTGAGATAAAACAAAACATAAAGAAAATCAAATCAAAGCTTGGCTTCCTTAGCAAATACATTAAGGCAATGAACAGTACAGTTTAAAGTCTGTCCATAAAAGCAATTGCCCCTTTATGGTATTCTTTTAACTCCGAAACTCTTTCTCCCTGAAAATTGTAATTTTAGTCAAAGTCACTAAGGGGATAAAATATCAAATAATACTATCCAGTTATGTAGGAGAAATTAACTTCATAATGCTCAGTATTGTAACACATTTTAAGAAATTGGACTGAGGCCAGGCAAAGTAACTCATGCCTGTAATCTTAGCACTCTGGGAAGCTGAGGCAGGTGAATTACTTGAGCTCATGGGTTCAAGACCAGCCTGAGCCAGAGCAAGTCCCTGTCTCTACTAAAAATACAAAAAGCTTTGGCAAGAGGACCACTTGAGCCCAAGAGTTGGAGGTTGCTGTGAGCTGTGATGTTTCCATGGCACTCTACCCAGGGCAACAGCTTGAGACTCCACCTAAAAGAAAAAGAAATAGGACTGAGAGGAAATTCAAGTTTTAGAGCTAAAGTCCCATAGCTGGTGCTAATTCAGCATATAGCAGCTGTTGTACTGCACCTTACAGAATGTGAAAAGACCAACATTCCCATTGGATCTGTTTTTTCACCTTTTGCCCTTCTTCCCCTTCTACAGAGCACATGAAATAGAAAAATTGCATTAGCAACTTTGTGATGGTTATATGACTCAGTCTTCTTGGCTAGTCTCAGCATATTACTCCTAGCTGAGGAAAACAGACATTTTAAGTCACATATTCTTTGTGACTAAAACTTTAATGAAAAAAAGCAGCCTCATTAATGTATGGCCAGAACAGACTGTATTATATATGATGATTATGATTTTATTTTATACTTTTAATATAACGTATCAATATTTTTAACTTGAACATACTACAAAAAAGTTCTTGGGTATAGATTTCCCTTCTAGTCCCACAAAGCCATTTCAATTTTAATCTGTGTGCAAATGCTATTTCTTTTAAATATCTGCACTTTTCTGAACTGTAGAGAGCAGACTGAGATGTCAGAGCCCTCATAGCCTGGGGAACATTCAGAGAATAAACCTCCACCATTCCCAAAACATTCATTTTCCTTTCTTTTTTTTTCTTTTTGTTTTTTTTTTTCCCAGCCATGGCTGGGTTTGAACCCGTCAACTCTGGCATATGGGGCTAGCACCCTACTCCTTTGAGCCACAGGTGCCACCCCCATTTTCCTTTCTTCGTGCTCCCTCTGCCAGAAGTCACTAGCCCTTTCTTTCTATAGTTAACTATGCAGAGATCCTTGAGATCTCTCCTTTCTTTCTTCTTGTCATATGCTAATGAAGTTGAGTAGTAACCACTAAGTCACATAGTTTTACCTTTGTTCTGTCCACTTTGCTGAAATCCTTGTGATCTTATCCTTATTTCTTGTCATATGTTAATGAAGTTGAGCTGAAACCACTAACAAGATGGTTTGTCTTTATTAAAGTCATTTACATTTTCATATTGTACTGTAAGACCAAAACTATGTCTTTTGGGTTTTGGTTTTGTTTTTGTTTGAGACAGAGCCTCAAGCTGTCACCCTGGGTAGAGTGCGGTGGCATCACAGCTCACAGCAACCTCCAAATCCTGAGCTCAAGCAATTCTGCCTCTACCTCCCAAGTAGCTGGGACTACAGGTGCCCGCCACAGTGCCCAGCTATTTTTTGGTTGCAGCCATGATTGTTGATTGGAGGGCCCAGGCTGGATTAGAACCTGCCAGCTCAGGTATATGTGGCTGGCGCCTTAGCAACTTGAGCCTCAGGCGCCGAGCCAAAACTATATCTTTTGTTTATGCTACTTCCCCATTTTGTCTATGTTACTTCCCCCTGGACAACTCTGTACAGATACTATAAAATAAAGCTGATTTTCTGCTTTGGGGTGGGCTATAGCCATCAGCTCAGTCATTTCCTCCCAGTCCCATCCTTTGTTTCCGTGTCTTCTCTTGTGCTGTATTTTCCTCCTTCCCCACCAATTCCACTCTGGTTCGCTTCCCTTTGCGGTAAGAATAAGTAAGAACATTTCAAGTAAGACCCTTGCTTTAAAAGGCAGTTTGTAGCATATGAACCATATTCTGAAACATTTCCTTTTGAAATCTTGTAGAGCTTAACTTAAACATTCTTAAAAACTGGGAGGATTGGGCGGCTCCTGTGGCTCAGCGAGTAGGGCGCCGGCCCCATATACCGGCCCCATATACCGAAGGTAGCGGGTTCAAGCCCGGCCTCGGCTGAACTGCAAAACAAAAAAATAGCCGGGCGCTGTGGCGGGCGCCTATTGTCCCAGCTACTAGGGAGGCTGAGGCAAGAGAATCGCCTAAGCCCAAGAGCTGGAGGTTGCTGTGAGCAATGTGACGCCATGGCACCCTACCCAGGGCGATAAAGTGAGACTCTGTCTCTACAAAAAAAAAAAAAAACTGGGAGGATTTAATTCAAAGCCTCATTGTGTTGCCCATGCTGCTTTCGAACTCCTGGCCTTGAGCAATCCTCCCAAAGGCTGGAAGTAGGGGTGTGAACCGCAGTGCCTGGCCTAACTTCAAAGCCTTTAAACAAAAGGTCTGATTCCAAATAAGCAATAAGGATTTGTATGATGTTATAGCTTGCATACATGTGTATGTGCATAGTCCTGTGCCACATAAGGATGTTTTGCCCAACAACAGACTGACTGCATATATAGTGTTGGTTCTGTAAGAATATAATGCCATAATCTTACTATAGCTTTTCTTTGTTTAAATACACAAATATTAATAGTTACCATTGTGTTATATCGCCTACAATGTTTAGCACAGTACTATATACTACAGGTTTGTCGTATAGCCTAGTTGTGCAATAGGCTATACCATCTAGGTTTGTATAAGTACACTCTTATACAAACTACAACTCTTATAGTCACAAAAAGACAGGATCACCTAGTATCTCATTTTTCCAAATCCCCATAGTTAAATAACACATGAATGTGTATATATACATGTTTGACACCTTTTTATCAAATAAATGCAGCCATTGTATCAGAGTTCATTAGATTGTAAATCATTATTCTCTGAGGGATTTCACTTTAGTTCTAAAATATCATGCTTTAGCATCTCTCATTATTAAAAAAAAAAAAAGGACATCATGCCCTCACAGATGAAAGTGTACTCCCCCAGGCTGATAATCAAGATGTCTGAAGACTTGTTTTTCAATTGTTTGACTGGCTTAACTACTAACAGAAGTTTTAATTAGGTCATTTGAGTCAGTTACAAGATGTATGCATGCTTTATTTTATAATAATAGTACTTTATTTCTGTTTCTCAGGCCCAGGCAAGACTCAAACTGTAACTTGCTGCGTCTGGTGTGTGGGGCCAGTGCACTAACCACTGACCAACTATGGCCAGCTTATAGTCCTTTGTTACATGGAGAACAAATTCCTTCAACCGTAGGTTTGAAAAACATAAATATGAAATTTTATATAAATCTGTAAATCATTTTGTAATGCAAATCATCATCCCTTCATTTGTCTGCTGTTATCTTTTGAAGCAGTATTAAATATGTATTTAATACTTGTTCAATAAACAGATGACAAATAAATTTTTCTTAAAGTATAGTTTTTTCAGAAAAAATAATAAAATACATGCATGAGATAGATACATTCAACTCCTGGAATGAAAATGAAAATTATGCTAAGGTTCAAATCTGATCATGTTACTTCTGCTTAAAACCTTTCAGTGGTTTTCCCACTGCCCTTGAGATCCAAAGTCTGCAATTCATAATATGGCACAGAAAGGGATCATTTCTCCTAGTGCTCCTCTCCCCTGCACATCTTTATATTCTAAACTATATGTGTGTCTTGATTTTTACATGATGAATTTGCACAACCTCAGAATCAACTGTCGGTATTAAAATGATAAAGAACATGGATTATGTAGCCAGGCTGCTAAGGTTCAAATCTCAGCTCTGATGTTCTCTAGCTGTGTAGCCTCCTGTGGTGCAATAGTTAAGAAGACAAAAAGTGATATCCAATGATTTAATAAAATTATTTAAAAAATAAAAGTGATATCCATTTATACTATTCAGGTATTAAAAGAGTATACTTTGTCATTTTGTTTATTTCTCAATGTTCTCTTAGTGCATTCTGGTTGCTATAACAAAATACCTTAGCCTGGGTAAGTTATAAACTGAAAAGTATTTCTCATAGTTAGAGAGCCTAAAAAATCCAAGATCAAGGCACCAGCAGATTCAGTGCATTAAGTTAAATTAAATTAAGCTTGCCTAAAGCTTCCTCCATATTTTGATTTCCTATATATTAAACTGCAACCTAACTTTTTATGTAAACAAACTACAACCTGACTTGAATATACACTAGTAACAAATAACTGAGTGTCAGCCAATTATCTACTGCCAGCTCTTGTTGGCAAATGCCAAGCTGTAACCAATCAAAGTGTTTCTGTAAGTCACTTCCTTTTTTCTGTCTATCAATAATGCTTGGTTACAGAGCTGGGTAGAGTTCTCTGAACTTCTACTGGTTCAGAGTGATGCTCAATTCATGAAGCATTCTTTGCTGAAATAAACTCTACTAGTCTAATTTGTCTGAAGTTTTTCTTTTAACCTATGTCTATTGAGGGCCTGTTGCTTGCAGATGGTGCCTTAGCCATACCTCACATGGCAGAAGCAGCAGAAGGAATAAACAGCTCCTTTGCACTCTTCCATAAGGCCACCAATCTCATTCACGAACCTATTGTTGAAATCCCAAAGGGGTTTTAGTCTAGGTCCAATTGCTTGTTGCATAAAGATCCAATTATTGAGACAATGAGGATTGCCAAGGAAGAAAGGAATCTTTTTTTTTTTTTAGACAAAGTCTCAGTCTGTCACCCTGAGTAGAGTGCTATGGTGTGGTGTCATAGCTCAGAGCAACCTCAAACTCTTGGGTTTTAGCCATCTTTTTGCCTCAGCTTCCTAAGTAGCTGGGACTACAGGTGCTCACCTTAACACCTGACTGGTTTTCCTATTTTTAGTAGATAGGCTCTTACGTTGCTCAGGCTGGTCTGGAACTCCTAAGCTCAAGCAATCCACCCTTCTCAGCCTCCCAAAGTGCTAGGATTACAGTCATGAGCCACCACACCAGCTAAAAAATGAGTTTTTTAATATAACAGTTATCTCGTCAGGAAAATGAGAGAATCTACCTCAAATCCATCTCTCTAACTAACGGAGATCCTGGGGTTATAAAGGGGAGGAGAAGGCATTTGCCTTGGGGTGTAAAAAGAGGCTAAGTGCAATTGGGGGTAGGGTGTAAGAGATTTTTCTACTTTTAGTAGTGATGGGGTCTTGCTCTTCACTAGTCTCAAGCTCCTGAGCTCAGGAGTGCTAGGATTATAGGTATAAGCAAGCCACTGCACCTGGCCCCAAATTTTCTTAATATTATGCAGCCAAACAGGACAAAAATAAGCAAAGCATCAGCTATTGCCCCATGGTTACAATGTTTTTGCTTATCAGAAAAATTTTATTATTCTCACTGATCCCATTCATAACAGAAAAATGCTTTAGAATTGAAATAAGAAAGTACATTTAAATGATAAGTACCACTTTTACATAATGTATATGTTAGTTTTTAAATAAAATTTTCTTTGAAAGGATGACACTTACTAAATACTCTGTGTTTGAAAATTGTGGCTTTAGTTAACTCATAATGCTTTCTGCTCCCAGCATATACCAAGAACCTCCTGACAGGGAGTCTTTGCTCATGGCTTTTTTTCAGAGCAAACTCCTACTCATCTTTCAAGACCATAATCAAATGTCACTCCTTTATGTACCTTACTAGACTCCCCACACTCCATCTCCTAAGGAACCATTTTCTTTTACTCTGCTCTCAGATCCCTTTGTGACCTAATTTATCAACTTATCAATAATGCATTTGTTGGCTCGGTGCCTGTGGCTCAAGCAGCTAAGGCCCCAGCCACATACACCTGAGCTAGCAGGTTCAAATCCAGCCCAGGGCCACCAAACAACAATGATGGCTGCAACCAAAAAATAGCCAGGCCTTGTGGCAGGCACCTGTAATTCCAGCCACTTGGGAGGCAGAGGCAGAAGAATCGCTTGAGCCCAAGAGTTGGAAATTGCTGTGAACTGTGATGCCACAGCACTCTACCCAGGGTGACAGCTTGAGATTCTGTCTCAAAAAAAAAAAAAAAGAATACACTTGTTAAACACTGGGGGGGGTGGATAAATTGGGAATGGTTAATAGATGCAAAAATATTGTTTGATAGATAAAATGAACAATATTTGATAGCAAAACAAAGTGACTATTATTGATAATAAGTTAGGATATATTTTAAGATAAAAGAGTAGAGTTGAAATGTTCCTAACACAAAAGAATGGTTAAATGCCTGAGGTGATAGATATCTGGATTACCCTGATTTGAATAACTCACATTATATGCCCCTATCAAAACATCATGTGTACCCTAGGTACCCTGGAGAGATACATAACTATTACGTACCTATAATAATTACACATTTTAAATTAAACGTACTAAACAAACGAAAGAATGTGTTTGTTCACTCTTGTATACACAGCCCCCCTAGGATTAATGCTAAGCACAGGGCAGTTTAACAAATGTTGCTTGTGTTTACTTGATGTAAATTGTCCTTTTTGTTCCCCCAGCACAAGCTGTGAACTTTAATATGTCTCTCAGCCCAAATCTGTAGATTGAATACTTTCTCCCTAATCACCAACTGCTGGTAACAATTATTTATGTTTGCATTCTGTTTAACGGGTTACTTTGCACTCCCCATCATCCTTTGGCCTTTCTTCTCCAGGGTAGTGCTTATATTGAGCCTCATGCTCACCGGCTCCTTTTAGCTCTCCTCTCCCCACAGACAACTTGTCACTGAAGGACATGAAGAAAAGAGTCATATATTGGGTTACAAATTATTTATATGAACCTATTTTTCTTCCATACAGCCCCTCTGTTTCTTTCATTATTATTTCCTTCCCTTCTTGCAAATATTCAAGTTAGCCAAATATTTTTCACAATAAAGTAACCCAAACTACATGTGAATATTTCGGCAACACTATCCCACTGGTCATCCTCCAAGACAACCAGTAATGCCTACAATAATACATTTCAAAAAATACTGCCAAGAGATTGTGACACCCTGTGTCAGAATACAAGCTGAGGTCACTTATAAATATCCAACCACTGGGAAATGATTCATTACATATTAGTGCATCATTTTGAAAGACTATTAAGTATGTATTTTGAGTTATATTTGGAAATGTTAAAGATAAATATAAAGGACAGAACCCAAATCTTCCCCTAGCAAAAGCCATGAACTTTAGTTTGTCTCTGAGCTCAACTCCGTAGATTCAGCTTCAAATCGGGGTTCCCACTTCCTTCTCTCTTTTTGAGTTGGATTAATTTGCTGGAAGCGCCTCACAGATGCAGAGAAACACTTACCCTGTGTTTACGGATTTATCACAGTGGATGTTACAAAGGACAGATGAAGAAATGAAGATGGTGAGTTCCGGGTTGGGGAAGGGGCAAAGAGCTTCCATTCCTGTCACCCTCCAAAGAACCTCCTGGTGTTCACCTATCCGGAAGCTCTCTGGCCCCAGTCCTCCAGGGTTTTTATGAAGGCTTCATTATATAGGCATGATTGACAGCCATGTAGAAATGCAATTGGGCATAAAAGCACATGGTCTACACTTAGCAAGTGAGTAGCATTCCTTCCTCCAGGGTACTTGGCAGAACCCTTCCTGGAATGAGGGTCTTTGGACTCACATTCATATTAGAGTCTTGCCTCGGGCAAGTAAAAGAAAAACAGGAGAAGGCCAGAGCAAGTGAGATTCTGTCTCCTGAGAACTGCTCCTGAGACCTACAGTGGCCAACATAGTAACAAGAACTATGAGCTGGAACTGTGGATGAAAACCTATATATATCATAATACCACACAGACATGAAATACTTATACAAAAACATCTTCAAAAACTAGGTAAGAATGCAGTCTATTGTACTTGACCCAGGACGTGTTTCCTCACTCCACTTTGCCAACTTAGTGAGAGGGAAACTCCACAGCAGACAAGCACAGTCAAGAACACAGGGCTCTCTGTTCCTCCAGCCTCCCGTCCGGGGACTTTCTTCCTGGGAAGGGCAGGACATCAACATTTCTCATCTTGTTCCCAGTGACCTGTTGCTGAGGCTAAATTCTAGGTAAACACTCCAGAGAAGTAGGTCTCTCTATCTGTCCAGATTCCAATAGTGGAGCAGAAGCTCATGGGTATAGCATTACTGAGGGTACTGGGAACGGTCACCCCTGCTCCTGGCTCATAAACAAGCAGAGAAGACCTGACGCTATTGCCCCCAACAGGTGCTGCTTAACAAGAACCCTGTCATTGTTCTGACTTACAGCTCAGAAGCTTTCCTCTAGGGAGAAACCTGATTTAAAACACAGAAAGGAGTTGTTTTCCAAAGTGCTGACTTTATTTGCAACAAAGTACGAGATAATCAAGGTTAAAAGTTCTCTAGAAAAGAGTAGAGGTTATGGCAAAGGGCAATTGGGAGAGCCCTGCTAAACTCATTGGTGATATGAGCTAATGGCTACTGGGAGGTGATTGGTAGGTTCACAGGAGATATAAGCTAAACTGTAGGTTTGTTAGTTTGCTAGGGAGAAATGGGGAAAGAGGCAACTGGGAGGAGTCAGAATAAATCTCAAACACAGGATGCCATCTTTACTACAGGAACTATCTCTTCAGTGGAGTTCCAATTTGGAAAAGAGATTCTCAGAGAGAGCCCTGACCACAACCCCTGTCATCTATGAGTGACTATGAGAGTGTAGCCAAGTCTGAGCCCCTGAGGAGCAATGTCAGAAGTTTAACACTGGGCAAAGTGGGATGGGGAGATTGGTTATAAACTCTATTAAAACAATGCTTCTAGTAACTAAGTAAATAAGAATTACAAGTAGGGGCATAGAGCGAGAACAGTACTCAGAGTTGCCATAATGTATTATCCAAAAATTTTAGTATCCAACACAAAAAATTATAGGATATGCAAAGACAGAAAAGTATGACCCTTTTAGCGGGAGGCAATAGAACTTCCCGTGACTGCCACCAACTGTTAGATTTGGAAAACAGTCTTTTTTTTTTTTTTTTTTTTTTTTTTTTTTTTAAGATTCTCACGCGATTGCCCCAGGCTAGAATGCCTTG
>CAUYON010194052.1:0-29927 GCA_963573935.1 Arctocebus calabarensis | reverse complement strand
TTGTCTGTGCTCTTGGCTGTGCAAAAGCTTTTCAGTTTGATCAGATCCCAGTAATGTATTTTTGGTGTTGCTTCAATTGCGCAGAAGGTCCTCCTCATAAAATATTCTCCCAGGCCAATTTCTTCAAGTGTTTTCCCTGCATTCTTTTCCAGTATTTTAATCTTTTCATGTCTTAAGTTGAAATTGTTTATCCAGTGAGAATCAATTTTTTTTAATGGTGAAAGGTGTGGGTTAGTTTAAGTCTTTTTTTCTTGTGCATTTGTTTTTATCATTTTTGTTTCTTTTAATTATTTCATTTTTGTTTTTATTTTTGCACATACATGTGTTTATTAGGTTTCCACTTTTTGCCTTCACAGAATTAAAAAGGCTTAAAATTTAATAACAACAACAATGTTTAAGATAAGGACTAGAAACAAAAACCTCATAAAGAATGAATGAAGATAAATACATTTAGAAAAGAAATCAGACAATTACTGCATCGAACAGTTTAAGTCTTCTACAGGTCACCAGCCAGTTCGCCCAGCACCATTTGTTAATAGGGAGTCTTTCCCCCACTGAATATTTTGATAGGTTTGTCAAAGATCAAATGACGATAAGTAGCTGGGTTCATTTCTTGGTTCTCTATTCTGTTCCATAAATCCATCTCTCTGTTTTTGTGCTAGTACCATGCTGTTTTAATCACTACAGATTTATAGTATATCCTGAAGTCTGATAATGTGATACCTCCTGATTTCTTCTTATTTCTGAGTAATGTATTTGCTATTCAAGGTTTTTTCTGATTCCATATAAAACGAAGTACTATTATTCAAGTTCTTTAAGTATGACAAGGGTGCTTTAATAGGGTGCTTTTAATTGCATTAAATCTGTAAATTGCTTCGGGTAGTATGGACATTTTAACAATGTTGATTCTTCCCAGCCATGAGCATGGTATGTTTTTCCATTTGTTAACATCTTCAGCTGTTTCTTTTCTCAGAGTTTCATATTTTCTTTATAGAGATGTTTCACGTCCTTTATTAGGTAAATTCCCAGTTATTTCATCTTCTTTGGCACTACTGTAAAAGGAATAGAGTCCTTGACTATATTTTCAGCTTGACTATTGTTGGCATATATAAAAAAAGCTACTGATTTGTGAGTACTGATTTTGTTATCCTGAGATGCTGCTGTATTCCTTGATCACTTCTAAGAGTTTTGAAGTTAGTCCCTGGAATTTTTCAGGCATAGGATCATATCATCAGCAAAGAGTGAGAGTTTGATCTCCTCTGACCCTATTTGGATACCCTTGATCACCTTCTTTTGCCTGATTGCAATGGCTAAGACTTACATTAGTATGTTGAATAGCAGTGGAGACAGTGAGCATCCTTGCCTTGTTCCTGATCTGCGTGGAAATGTTTTCAATTTTACCCCATTCAATATGATATTGGCTGTGAGTTTGCTGTAGATGGCTTCTATCAGTTTAAGAAATGTCTCTTCTATGCCTATTTTCTTAAGTGTTCTGATTATGAAAGGATGCTGGATATTATCGAAGGCCTTTTCTCCATCAATTGAGAGAATCATATGGTCTTTGGTTTTTATTTTATTGATGTGATATAGTATATTTATAGATTTGTGTATATTGAACCAACCCTGTAACCATGGAATACAACCAACTTGATCATGGTGTATGATCTTTTTGATGTGTTGTTGAATTATCTTTGCTAAGATCTTATTGAATATTTTTGCATCAATATTCATTAATGATATTGATTATAATTTTATTTCTTTGTTGGATCCTTTCCTAGTTTGGGAGATCAGGGTGATATTTGCTTTACAGAATGTGTTGGGGAGTATTCCTCCTTCTATGTTTTGGAGAAAGTTGTATAATGTAAGTACTAGTTCCTCTTGAAAGGTTTAATAGAATTCAGATGTGAAGCTATCTGGTCCCAGACTTTTCTGGGAGATTTCATATTGTTGATGCTATTTCAGGGATTGATATAGGTCTATTCAAGATTTCTAATTCTTTCTGGTTGAGTCTAGGAAGGTGGTGTGCTTCCCGGTATTGGTCCATTTCCTTCAGATTTTCATATTTTTGGGAATAAAGATTTTTGTAGTAATCATTGAGGATTTTTTAAATTTCTGAGTTGTCTGTTGTTATTTCTCCTTTATCATTTCTGATAGATGATATTAGAAATTTTATTTTTCTGTTTCTGGTTAGGTTGGCCGAAGGTTTACCAATTTTGTTAATCTTTTCAAAAAACCAACGTTTTGTTTTGTTGATCTTCTGAATGATTCTTTTGTTTTCAATTTCATTTAATTCTGCCCTAATTTTGGTTATTTCTTTCCTTCTGTTGGGTTTCAGGTTGGAATGTTCTTCCTTTTTCCATTGCTTAAGATGATCCAATAAGATGTTGGCTTTCTCTCTTTCTGTTTCCTTGAGGAAGGCTTCCAATGCTATAAATTTCCCTCTTAGCATTGCCTTTGCAGTATTGATAATTTGTGTCTTCATTATCATTTTGTTCTGAAAATTTGGTAATTTCCTTCTTAATCTCATCTTCAACCCACTATCATTCAACCTAAGATTATTTAGTTTCCATGACTTTGTTTAGAGTATGAAGATTCCTGTTGCTATTGAATTCACCTTTTATTCCATGGTGGTCCAAGAAGATACAAGGAATAATTTCTACACTTTTAAATTTGCTGAGGTTAGACTTGTGTCCTAGGATATGATCTGATTTGGAGGATGACCCATGAGAAGATGATGAGAAGAATATATATTCAGTTTTATTAGGGTGAAATGTTCTGTAGAAGTCTGTAAAGTCCATTTGTTCTAGGGTCAGGTTTAAGTCTAATATTTCTTTGTTTAGTTTCTTCTTGCAGAATCTATCCAAAACTGTCAAAGGGGTGTTAAAATGTCCAAGTATTATAGTGCAGGAAGATATCAAGTTGTTCATATCCATTAGGATTTGCTTTATAAATTGAGGAGCATTCTAGTGTGCATAAATGTTAATTATTAAAATCTCTTCATGTTGGGTGTTTCCCTTGACAAATATGTAGTGACCATCCTTATCTTTCTTTATCTTTGTGGGTTTAAAGCCAATTGTATCTGCAAGTAAAATTGTAACTCCTACTTTTTTCTGATTTCCATTGGTCTGTATTATAGAAGTCCATCCCTTCACCTTGAGTCTATTTTTATCCTTTATGGTAATATGAGATTCTTGTATACAACAGATATCCAGTTTGAGTTTATGGTATCCAGTCAGCCAGCCTGTGTCTCTTTAGAGGACAATTTAAACCATTCACATTAATTGAAAGAATTGATAAGCCTGATTGTGTTTGGGGTGTCATGATTTTCGGATGTCCAGTGAACATTTTTAATCCTTTCACCTTTGTGCAATTTGGGTTTTGTTCAAAAATTTCTGGCTACGTTTACTTTGGAGGTAAAGCATTGTGCTGAAGACAGTACCTTTTTTTCTTCTTTTGAGGTAGTGCCCATTTTAAATTGAGGTAAAATTTCACACAACAGTGAAATCATCATGTTAACTAAAATATATAATTCAGTGGCATTTAGTACATTCATAGTTTTGTGACACAACCTTTATCTAGTTCCCAGACATTTTCACCACCCCAAGAGGAAAGTCCAGTTAGGGAGTCCTTCCAAATTCTATCCCGCTATCTGGAAACCACTATCCTTTGTTTAGTTTCTAGGAATTTTCCTGTTTCAGGTTTTTCATACACATGGGATCATACAGCCTGTGATCCTTCATGTCTGCTTCTGTCACTGAGTATAGTGCAGTCGAGGGTTATCCATGTTGTGCCATGTATCAAAACTTCCTTTTCAGGGCCAAGTAACATTCGATTGTGTGGATATTTGTGTCATGTCTACCTTTTGGCTGTTTTGAATAGAGCGACTATGAACATTCATGGACATATTTTTGTTTTAATAACTGTTTTCAATTCTTTGGGGTATATACCTAACAGCAGAATTATTGGTAATTTCACGTTTCATCCTTGGAGGTAGTGGCAAACTACACTGTTTTCCAAAGTGGCTCATCATTTTATTTTCTCACCTGCCCTGCCTAAGTGTTCTAAATTCTCCACATCCTCACCAACAGTTGTTATTTTTAGTTCATTATTATTATTACAATAGCTGTGCTACTAGGTGTGAAGTCATAGCTCATTGTGGTCTTACATTTTCCCAGTGACTCATGGGATGAAGCATCTTTTGATGTGCATTGGTATATCTTCCCTGGAGCAATGTCTATTGAAGTCCTTTGCTCATTTAAATTGGGCTATTTGTCTTTTTGGTGTTGCATTGTAGGAGTTCTTTATATATTCTGTATATACACATTAGATATGTGATTTCCCAATATTTCCTCCCCTTCTGCAGATTGTCTTTTCGCTTCTTTGTGCCCTTAGAAATGCACAAAAGTTTTCCATTTTGATCTCAAATTTCTCTCTTTTTCTGGTTGCTTGTGCTTTTAATGTCATATCTTTAAAATGTTTTGCTAAATCCAAAGTTATGAAGATTTAATCCAATTTCCTCTTATAGGAGTAGTATAGCTTTTACATTTAGGTTTGTGGCTGATTTTGAATTAATTTTTATTATATGGTGTGAGCTAGGGGTCTAACTTCTTTTGCATGCAGATATCCAGGTGTAGTATCTTTGTTTTAATATAATTTATTTAATTGTAAGTTTATGTAGTTAAACTTTCAATTATGGCTATGTTTAACAACTGGCTTGCAAAATTCCTGAAAAGTTGACAATCAATCTTCTCGAGCCAGTGACAGGGGTCTGAGCTGGCTCCAGCATAACCCTACTTAGACCACCTTGCTGCTAAAGGTGGGAATGTGGATTTTGCCATTAGGAAGTTGAGTTGGCAATGTGAAGAGTGCTCATGGAGCTCCTAGGGGATGGAAAAAAGGATCTGGTGACCCCTGATCCTCTAGCCTGTCCAAAATTTCCCCACTGCATCTGGCTTTTTCTTTGTGACTTAAAGAGCATGGTTCGGTCTCCCTTGCTCACCTGCCCTGCTCTTGGTTTAGAGGGAACCAATTTTGTTCTAATTGGGTCTAAAAGGGGATTTGGAAGTTCCACTGTGGAGAACTAAGCCTTGACTTGAGGCCGAAGAAATGGTGATACTAGATTAATCGTAGGGTGACCAGTTACACTTGAATTTCAGGTAAGCAATGCATAGCATTTTAGTATAAGCATGACTCGTGTGTGATTTGGGATATATATATATATATACTAAAAGCAATTCTCATGCAATATTTGGGACAGCTCTAAGGAATTTTGCTTTGTTGTCTGAAATTCCAACTTAACTCTGAGTCTTGGATTTTTGTTTCCTAAATCTGGCAAACCTTCCCTTGGGTCAGTTTTTTTTCCCTACAGTTTTCCTCCTGTTGAGGAGACTCAGAGCCCCATAGTGGGTGGGACCTGATTCCTTATCAATTTTACAGATTGGGAAACTGGATCTCAGATAAGGAAAGGGACTTGCATGAAATCACTATGGACTTTAGGACCTGGACTAGCTGCCTGGTTTTTCTTTTTCATGAAGTTCACATTTGCTGAATGTCTTCTTTGCGTAGGGTACTGTGCCAGTGTCAGGGCATGGCAGTGACAAATCTGCTAAGGACCTATGTAGAGAACAAGAATCAGGAGTGCCCTGTGGTCACATTAAATGAGAGACAGGATTCAGATGGACCTGGGTCAGAATCCTACTTTGCTGTGTATCAGCTGCCAGACAAATCACTTCTGCTCTCTGAAGCTCATTTTCCCCTTTTCCAATTTTCCAAAACATGAGAGTACTTTTCTTGGGGGATTGTTGTCAGGCTTCAGGGGGGTGATGAAATGTTGGGAAGGGAAGACTTCACTGATGAGAGAATAGTGGTACCCCTGGTAAAGTCTGGTTGTTTCCTGCAGGTTGCCCGGCATCTTGGACTGCCCAGATGGTGTGGAATGGAGGTTCCAGAACCCACTTGCCCTGCACCTCCTGCCAGGGAACAGCCAGCTCCCACTCCTGGCCACCCTGGGGCCCCTGGTGGCCAGGCCTCATCTCACCTGACCCTGGGCCCTGTCATCCTGCCTCCAGAGCAAAGCCTGGCCCCCACCGTGTTCCTGAAGGCCCTGCCCATCCCACTGTACCACACCATGCCTCCTGGGGGCCTCCAGCCCCGTGCCCCCCTAGTGACAGGCAGCCTGGAGAGAGGCAGTGTGCCCTTCATCCTTGGCCCCCTGCTGCAGCCTGAAGGGCCTGGCCCTGCCCAGGTGGGGAAGCCAGCAGCCTCAGCGCTGACGGTGAACATCGTGGGCGCTCTGCCAGTTCTGTCGCCGGGCCTGGGACCCCCGCTGGGCAGCCCAGGCAAGCTGCGGAATGCCGGCAGGCACCTGTGCCCGCACTGTGGCAGGGACTGCCTCAAGCCCAGCGTTTTGGAGAAGCACATCCGGTCCCACACTGGGGAGAGGCCCTTCCCGTGCGCCACCTGCGGCATCGCCTTCAAGACCCAGAGCAACCTGTACAAGCACAGGCGGACGCAGACACACCTCAACAACTCCCGGCTGTCCTCGGGGTCCGAGGGGGGCGGGGGCAGCCTCCTGGAGGAGGGGGACAAGGCCGGAGAGCCCTCCAGAGCGGAGGGCAGTGGGGAAAGCCGAAGCCAGCGGCTGGATGAGAGCGCATCTGAGGGGCCTCTTTCTCCAGGCGCCGGAGTGTTCCTTGTTGCCAAGAACCCAGATATGAAGATGGACGCTGCTCCCTGCCCAGGGGCCACATCTGCCAACAGGGAGACTCCCGGGGACTCTGCCCTCACTGTGTCCCCGGGGCTCCCTACGGCCGGCTTGCAACCCTGGCGGAAGCTACTAGAACAGAAGTCTCCCGCGGGCGGAAAGTCCAGCTTGCTGCAGCGCCAGCAGGCCACGTCGTCGGAGAAGCCCTGGGAAGCCAAGGCGGCCGAGGGCCGGCTGAGGAAGTGTGAGAGCACCGACTCGGGGTACCTGTCTCGCTCCGACAGCGCCGAGCAGCCGCCGGCGCCCTCCAGCCCCCTGCACAGCCTGTCGGAGCACAGCGCTGAGTCGGAGGGCGAGGGGGGCCCGGCGTTGGGGGGCGGGCGGCCGGCCGGGCTGGAGCTGGAGAAGAGGAGTCTGGAGGAGCGCATCGCCCGGCTCATCTCCCACAACCAGGCGGTGGTGGACGACGCCCAGCTGGACACCGTGCGGCCCCGCAAGACCGGCCTGTGCAAGCAGGGCAGCATCGACCTGCCCATGCCCTACACTTACAAGGACTCTTTTCACTTTGACATCCGCGCCCCCGAGCCTGGCCGCAGGAGGGCCGCCCTGGGGGCCGCGCGCTCCACCTGGACGCCCCCGGACTCCACGCGGCCCCTCTTCTTCCACTCTGTCCCCACCCAGCTCTCCAGCACCGTGGAGTGCGTCCCGGTCACCAGGAGCAACTCGTTGCCTTTCGTTGAGGGCTCCAGGACGTGGCGGGAGCCACTGGGCCCCCAGGATACCTGCCCCAGGACGCAGAAGCCCCTGAGCCCCAGGCTCACCCCCGGCCGGCTCGGCTGCCGCTCAGGGCTGACTTGGGCCGACGTCGCCGCCGGTGGCCACCCTCGAGCCCTGGTCAGACAGGCGGCGGTGGAAGACCTGCCGCGGACTCCCCCTGGAGAGGACCAGGAAGGAAAGAGAACCGCCCCCAGGGAGGGGACAGCTGGCAAGGGCACAGCGGCCAGCAAGAAATGTGGCCAGAGGAGGCTGAAGCTCTTCTCCCAGGAGAAGTGGCAGGTGTATGGAGACGAGACGTTCAAGAGAATCTACCAGAAAACAAAGGCCAGCCCCCAGGCAGGCAAGAAAGCCAGGGAGGTGAGAGGGGGCAGAGGGACAGAACTGGACCTTCCATCCCAGGAAAAGGCTGCAGCCGGGGATGGCCCTGGGAATATCTCCGGAGGAGCCAGGCCAGAGCCCTGGGGAAGCCGGCAGGCCCCAGAGGCCTCCTTGGTGCCTGAGCCCCCTAAGCAGAGGGAGACTGCGGCCAGAGCAGGAGACAGTGACCAGCCCAGGGTGGACAGGGCCATGTCATCCCCCGCACTCAGTGACAGAGATGTCCCCTATTCGGGCAGCAAGAGCCCTCTGCTTCCTCCAAATGGGAGGCAGGAACTGGGGCAGCAGCTGCTCTCAGCACCTGCCCCTCCTAAAGGGAGTAACCTAGAGGCTCCCAGACAGGTTTTGCCAGACCCTAAGCTAGAAGGAGGTAGGCAAGGTGGTGGGGGTGTGAGGGACACCTGCCCCTGGGCCCAGACAGTCCTCATACAGCCCAGTGGTGGCCCCAAGGAAGACTTACTCCCCTCGGAGAAGAAGAAGCTGAAAGTGGAGGTGCTGGGCATCCGGGAGCCACCAGAGTCAGTGGGGGCAGAGATCCCAGGGGGACCTGCACAGGTCACCTCCCAGGAGCAGGACATCGACCCGGGGGAGCATCTGAGTACCCGGCAGGCAGAGGAGCCCCTGGAGTCCTCTGGACTCTGCTCTGGAGTTGCTTCTGTGGCCCCAAAGCAAACGGGGCTGAAGGACCCGGTGTCCCTGTGGTATCCTGCAACCATGGTCCCCGGGCATCACACCCCACTGACTTCCCAGCCTCAAGCGCCTGGTGTCCTCACCTCGGCAGCAGACACTGCCTTCTCCCCCAAGTACCTGCTCAGGTTGCCTCGGGCAGAGGCCCCAGCTCCACGGCCTGTTCCCCAGGGCCCTGGGCAGAGCCAGGGTATTCTCTGCAGGACTAGGCGGCCTGAGGAACAGGTATCCTTTGTTAAATCAGGCCCGGGGACCTGTCTGTCTCCTGGCCCAGACTCAGGGGCCCCCGGGGAGGCCACCTCCTACCCACCCAGCCCTACATGTGTGGCCCCCACAGTCCAGGTCAGGGAGGGTGAGACCCGTGTGACCCATCACCTTTGTGTGGGCGGCTCTCTCCCAAGGGCCAGACCTTCTGGAACTGTGTCCAGTGCCCGGGTGCTCAGCTGGGAGCCAGGGGGGCCTCCCGGGGGTGTCCTGGAAGACCCTCCTTCAGAGCCTCTGGCAGGGCTCAGTCCCCGCTGTCCCCTCCAGCCTAGCTCCTACATCACAGCTCAACCTCGGCCCCAGGCTGTGTCCCCCAGCTGGCCCGAGCTGGCCTTGTCTTCCCACTCAGGGACCCCCAGGAGCTGTAGGGCCCAGAGCCCCTTCCCCTCACTGAAGGCCGAGCCCCGGCTTACATGGTGTTGCTTGAGACGCAGTGTCCCTCTGCCCATGGAGCAGAAGGGGAAGTTGGCATCCGTGTACTCGGCCCTGCACTGCCCGGGGCGCAGTCTCCAGGATGAAGGTCCTGACGCCCTGCCCACGAACAATGGAGGATGGGCCTGGATGAGGCCTGGAGAAGGAAGGCCAGTCCAGGTATCCAAGGTAATGCCCAGCTTTGCCCAACGCCGGGGGCTGAGGGAGGCTTGGCGGACAGGAGGTGAAGTGTGAAGCTGTCCCTCGGCGTTCATTATGTCTGCTCAGCTTGTTCCCAAGGGAGGTTGAGGCTGTTGCATTTAGGGTGGGAAAGAACAGAGGCCAAAAATGCAGATAAAAGCAAAAGAAAGTCCCCCAAAAATAAATCTCAAAGAAAAGAATTATTGTACTTGAGACTCTAGAGCAGTGGTTCTCAACCTTCCTAATGCCGTGATGTATTTTCATTGTTACAAAGGGGCCGCGACCCACAGGTTGAGAACCGCTGCTTTAGATATTGTTCATAACTAGGCTTAATATTTAACTGAGCTTCCTGGTAAGTAAGAGAGGCAAAAAGGAAAATGCAACACTCTACCACAGAGGAGAGCTTTTTGGGTAATCCGAATTATAAACCAGAAACTCTTACTGAGAGACAGGCCCTAGACAGAAACAAAAGAAAACACTCTTAAAAGGAGAAGGTCCTTATAGCAGGGGCTTTGGAGAAATAATGACTGTGATTGGACAGAAACTTACCTCCGAGGTTCCCGGGAACCGTGATGGGAAGGGAAACGTGGGTGTCCTCACTGGTCGTTAGATAGTAAATTTGTAGTTCCATTGAGGGCAAGCCTGTGCACTGGATTTCGTAATTGAGGCCCATGCCCAGTCAAGAAGGGTCCTGGGCCCCAGCTGTACCCCTTCTAGACAATGAATGACTCAGCTGGGACTCCAGAGCCCTGAAGCTGCTCTGTCTTCCCCAGGGGGAGCCTGAAGTTGGGGGAGGTGCTTTCTTTACCCAAGAGCAGCAGGTTCATTAAGAATGTGTTGAGACTGGGGTGGCGCCTGTGGCTCAGCTAGTAGGGTGCCAGCCCCATATACTGAAGGTGGCGGGTTCAAACCAGGCCTCAGCTGAACTGCAAAACAAAAAAATAGCTAGGTGTGTGGCGGGAGGCTGAGGCAAGAGAATAGCCTAAGCCCTGGAGTTGGAGGTTGCTGTAAGCTGTGATGCCATAGTACTCTACAGAGGGCAATAAAGTGAGACTCTGTCTCTACAAAAAAAAAAGAATGTGTTGAGACTGAGATGTGGGGTCCCACAGTTTAGCCCTCTTTCTGGGGAGTTGGCCTGGGAGGAGGGAAAAAGAGCTGGGGGTGGTGTTTCTGGGCCTCTGCAGAGCCAGCCCAGGCGGAATTTCAGAAGGTTTCGTCCAGGCACACTGTGCAGTTACCTGGCTGACACGTCACAGGGGCTTAGGCTGTTTGTCCACGCAGCATTTCTGTTCCTTGATTTCTGTAGACAGAGAATCCTTGTGGGTTGTCCCCATCGTGAGGGCTTTGAGCAACATGATGCCAACATGCCTGGTATTTTCAGCTCTCCTACCCGATAGTCCCAGGGGTGATGTCCCAGGACCCAGTGTCTGTGCCAGAAGGGAAGAAAGGACGGCCTTGGAGGAGGGGCAAGACGTCACGTGGTAACAGCAAGCAGAGAAAACTGAGGATCACGGCTAAAAGGTAGGGCCTGCGGCCACCTCTGTCCTTTGCACACATGCCCAGTTTCAGGAACTGTACCCTGCAATTTGGCGAAGCCTCCAAGACCAACTTAACATGGAATCCAAAAGGCAGCTCTGTGCTGCGGGGAAAGCGGCTGTGTTTTGCGGGTGGAGAGATCAGACTGAAGGCCCACATTCGCTTCCCCGTCAGTTCGCCCTGCTTAGCCCCCCCACCTGTGTGTTTTTCAATGGTGCCTTTCTCAGGCCAGGAATCTGGCAAATGTTTGAAATAACTGGGTTGAAAACACATTCATCCAATTTAAGTCCTGAAGAGAGAGCATGTTAATTATTTACAGCTTTTATTGCTTTTTTAATTATGCAAGCAATGTACATCCTTTGCAGAAAAATTAGACAATACAGATGAGCAAAGAAAAGATAATGAAACACCCTAGTAATCTCTCTGCTCAGAGATCATCACTGTTAACATTTTGAGCACAACCTTTCTAGACTCTTCTTTGCACCACGCACATGTCCTCCAATGACAAACGGGGGGACTTAGGACTCTGATGCCACTCTGGTCATGTCATTCTGGATCGTCTTGCTCCTTTGCTCAAAACCCTTCAGGCTGCCCATTCCCCACAAGTTAAAAGGCAGATTCTCTAACCAGCCCCCAGCCCTGTCTTTCCCAGAAGCTTTACGCTCTCGTTCCTGTAATCTGTCTCACTCTGCTGTGTGGCACTGCCTCTGCTCTGGCCCTGGTCCCTACGCCACACTGCACCCAGGTCACTGATGCATCTGTCCTCCACATTCAGGCTCTCAACCGTCTCCTTTCCTGGAGTGGTTGTCACCTTCCCTCCCTACCATAGATATTTTATCTAAAAAGCCTAGATATCCCTCAAGAGGCCAAGTGCATTCTTGACCCTCCCCCACAGCTGCTCAGCACCTGATATTTGGAGATGACATCTCCTCCTGAGTCCCCCTGTCTGCCAGCACCATCACCAGAACTGACATTGCTGAGAGCTGAACATGTGCCAGGTAGGGTACTAACAGCGCTGTTGCATGTGCTGTGTGGTTAGATCCTACAAGGATCCCACAAGGGGGACAGCATTAAGAGAGAGGTCAGACCACCTCCCTGAGGACCCAGATTTGAAAGAGCAGGTCTTGCTCCCCAGCCTGGACTGGGCAGTCTGGTCACCTGCAGTTTCCCTACGGTGCTGGCAGGTCTGGGGCGTGGCCTGAGAGTCTGCATTTCCAGTGTCCTCTGGTGATCTGTTGGCACTGGTCCACATGCCTTCAGGAGCTTGAGTTTACAGCATCTGCTGGGGCTACAGGTGCATTTTCTGCCGAGGCCTCATGGGGCTGATTGCAAGGTGTCACTGGGCTACACTCTCACCCAGAAGGTCAGCTAGGGAAGGATCTGCTCCCAAGACCCCTCAGCTTGGCAGGAATTGTTTCTGAGGCATGGCAGCTCACTTCATAAAATCTAACAACGGAGACAGTATCTCTGATGCCTAACCTCAAAACTTATTTCTAAAAGGCTGACCTGATTGGGTAAGGCCCACCTAAGATAATCTACCTTTTGATTAGGGACTTTAATCTCATAAATACAGAACGCTTTACCTTTGTCATATTTCAGTAGTTGGAAGGAAGTGACAGGTTCTACCCACACTGTAAAGGAAAGATATGACTCATGGAGGTCACCCTACCTAGGGTGTTTCTGCAATGAAGGGCTTTCCTAGATTAACCCGTTTAGTAGAAGTAGGATTCAGTGTTTTCCATTATCACCTCCCATCGTCATACTAGAAAGTTGTTAGCAGTTGCTGAGACTTGTGCTTTTAATGTCTGGGGCACATCTTTGACCGGGGCGATGATTTATAAGAAAATATGACCCTGGCTATCCAGGGACGGGCTTTCTTTAAAGACAAATTTCTTATCAAGCCACCAGTTGGGCAGCATTTGGCCTGCAAAGATTTAATAAAGGAGACTACCAATTTGTTTGATCCACATGAAGTCTCAAATTTAATTAATTTTCTGGTGGTGAAGTTGCATGTTAGATGATAGAGCTTCTTGAAGAAATAGCATCTCCAATTCTCCTTGCTTGGCAAATCTTCAGAGACACAGAGTTGGCATCCGATTCTGAGTGCTAGTGTTGGGAAGATACTGGAAGGTGACCCTCAATTCTAAAAGTGCTTCAAATTCCCTGTTCAGGAGGCTATCAGCAGGCTAGGAGGCACAGAACATGTTTTTTCTCTTCAAAAGGACTGCATATGTTGAAATCCATTTATTTTTCATATGGTAATTTATGACCGAAGGCAGTCACATCCTGGGATTTATTTTATAAAGATTGGCTTTGCAGATAACCAAGACAGAAAAACTTCTCTTTGATGTAGAGTTCATCTGCCTGTCTGTCTGTATTAGTTTTCTATTACTGCTGGTAGCAAATCACTGCACTTTGTGTGCTGTTTCAAATGGCACACATTTATGACTTTACAGTTCTGTACATAGAAGTCCAGGGTGGATCTCCCCAGGCTAAGATCAGTGTCAGTGGCAGCATTCCTTCCTGGAGGCTCCAGGGGAGCTCAGCTTCCTGCACATCTGGGCTGTGGGCAGAATTCGAGTCCTCAGCCGGTGGCTCTCTTCTCTCCCTGTCCTAGTTAGCATGGTGGGGTGGAGCCTCCTCACACTTACTTCCCTCATTCTTCTTCTTCATTCTCACCTCTCCGACTCAATCTCTGCTTCTTTCATTTTTGAGGACTCATGTGATTAGATTGGGCTCACCTGGATAGTCAGTAGCCTCCATCACATCTGCAAAGCCCCTTTTGCCATGTACGGTAATATATCCAAAGACTCTAGACATTTGGGCATGGACATCTTTGGGCAGTGTCAATAATTCTGTCTACTACATCCACCCACCTACGTATGTTACATATGTAGATATTTATCAATCCATCCACCCACCTGTGTATCCATGCATCATCTAACTCTTGTGTTCTTTCCGCAGACAAGAAGTCTACTTTTTCCTCCATCTTCCCATTTTCACTTCCTTTGTCTAAATGTAATATTACCTCTAGATATTGTCTTTGTAATGTATAGAAAACAAAAATTAAACTAAAATGATAATTACATAGCATTCTGGTTTTGGCACACATCATTTCAATTCATGTTCATACTTTGACTGCAAATCAATATCTCCATTGATAACCTAAAATATTGTGTTGTGTCTGTCTGTAAAGTATGTATATAAACGTCATACTGAATTTATCATTCTTCAGTTTGATTTTTAAGGTCAACATTATGTCTTTGAAGATCTCATCAAGTCAGTGTATATAGGTCAGATTCATTCATCTTAATTGCTATCGAGTGTTTCATCCCATGAGCGAGAGTTTACCCTTTCCCCGTATGCTTAGTAATGTCGGTTGTTATTGGATTATTTGCTGGTTACATATATGTACCCACGTAACTACCCTTCTCTTGTCTTTTCATTCTTTTCTGCATATTGCATCTTCTTCCCGGGATTATTTTCTTCTACCTACAAAATCATTTTCTTCAGAATTTCCTTTGGAGATGAGAATGCTCTCAGTTTTTATTCCTCTGACAATACATTTATTTCATCATGACTGCTGAAAATTGTTTTTCCTGGGTACATAATTCTAGTCTGACAATTATTTTCTCTCTGCACATTAAAGCTATCATTGCACTACCCTCTGGCTCCTCTCTTGTGGTGAGTCAGCTACTGCTCTGCCCATCTATCTTTTATCTCTGGCTACTTTTAAGATCTCCTTTCATTCTTTGGTGTTCCATAGTTTTACTTTGATATATGTAGGCATACATTGCTTCGTATTTATTCTGCTAGGAATCCATCCAGCTTTTATGACTTGTGGATTATTGTTTTCCTAGAAAATTGCCAGCCATTATTCTTCAAACATTGCCTTTATTTTGTCCTCTCTCCTCTCTTTCTGAAACACTGAAATAAGACATGTTACATCTTCTTTGGCTTTCATGTCT
Source organism: Arctocebus calabarensis (assembly GCA_963573935.1). Classification (NCBI taxonomy): domain Eukaryota; kingdom Metazoa; phylum Chordata; class Mammalia; order Primates; family Lorisidae; genus Arctocebus; species Arctocebus calabarensis. Next base: position 15,005 of record CAUYON010194052.1, on the reverse strand, counting down.
CTTCACTCCTCCTTGTAATAACTTTGTTTGTTTGTGCTATACTTTGTTCAAATTTATCTTCAAAATTTTACTAGATTTTTTTAATATACTGAGGTTTTTATGGGGGTAAAACTTTACTGAAGCATAATTGAATTTTAATATTGCAATATTTAAAATATACAATTTAATAAGTTTGAACACATATATATTTCTGTGAAAGCAATAATATAGTCAAGATAATGAACACATCGCTCATCCTCCCAAATTTTCTCATGTCCCTCTGTGATTTTCCCACCTAACACTTTCCGTCCCCAGGTAACCCCTGATGAATTTTTCATCACTACAGAAAGATATATGCTTCTTTTCCTTTCTTTCTTTTCTTTTTTTAAATCTAGCTTTCCCCCACTCTGGCAGCATTATTATTTGAAAGTTAATTCACATTTTTTGCACATATCAATAATTCATCCTTTTTTATTGCTAAATAGTACGTCATTGGGTGGTTATGACACCATTTGTTTATATGTCTTTTGTTGGTAGACATTTGATTTGTTTCAATTTTGGGCTATTATAAATGAAATGACTATAAGTATCCACATATAAGTCTTCCTATGAACATATGCTTTACATACCTGGGGTGGAATGCCTGGATCACATGGTAGATGTCTCATCAGCTTTTTTGGAAGCTGCCACATGGTTTTCCAAAGTGGTTACGTACATCATTAGCAGTGTGTGAGGGTTCCAGCTTCTCTCCTTACCTGCAGTTGGTGTGGTTATTCTTTTTAGTTTTAGTCATTTTCCTGGGCGTGTCGTCGTATCTCATTACAGTCTGAATTTGCTTTTCCCTCATAACTGACGATATGAGCATCTTTCATATGCCTATTTACCATCTGTATGTCATCTTTGGTGAAGTGTCTGTTTAGATCTTTTTGCCCATTTAAAAAATGAGTTGTTTTCTTATTATTGAATTTTGAAAATTCTTTATGTATTCTAGTTATAAGTTGTTTTTTTCTCTTGGGTATGTGATTTGCAAATAATTTTCTTTCAGTTTGCAGCTTGTATTTTTATTCTCTTATTGGCATCTTTTAAAGAGCAGATGTCTTTAATTTTGATCAAATTCAATTTATCATTTTTTCTTTTGTTGATTATGTTTTTAGTGTCATAACTAAAAAAAAAGTCTGTGCTTAACCACAGCTGCAAGGATATTCTCCTAAGTTTTTCTCTAAAATTTTATACTTTTAGGTTTTATATTTAGGTGTATAATCTATTTTTGCTTAATGTTTATTCATGTATATGGTATGAGGTATGGATAAAAGTGCTTATTTTTAATTGTGGTTATAGCTAGTTGTTTTAGCACCATTTGTTGATGTATTTTTCTATGTTAGTGTAAATATCACACTGACTTGATTGTATCACCTGGATTGAAGACTTACTATAAAGCTAAAGAATTCCAGATAGTGTGGTATTTGCATTGAAAATGATAAATAAGTCAACGGAACAGAGGATATAGAAACGGATCTCACATATATGGTGAATTGACTTTTGATAAAGGCTCAAAGGAAATTCAGCAGAGAAAGTAAAATCTTTCCAACAAATGGTGCTAGACTTAGAGAATTTCTCCATCAAGAAGCTGAGGCATCATCAGACTCACCTCACCCAATCACTGCCATCATTGCTTGGCGGTGAGTTTCCTGGAAACCATTGTTTCATATATTTGTCCAGTGTCTTATATAGAATGATAAATCTGGTTGTTATTATTATGCCATCTTGTCCAGAAGTCCCTGGCCTATTGCACTGGCTTCTCAGTTTACCCACACCTCCCCCCGCTTTCATTGATCTAGTGAATTTTATTTCCAAAAGGCTCCATTGAATTGTATTTCAAATCTTCTTGATAGGTTTTCTTCATTTTTTTGAGGCAGAGTCTCAATTTGTCTCCCTAGGTAGGGTGCCATGGCATCATAGCTCACAGCAACCTCAAACTCTCGGGCTTTAAGGTAGTGGTTCTCTACCTCCCTAATGCCGCGGCCCTTTAATACAGTTCCTGTGGGTCGATACAGGTTGAAAACCGCTGGCTTAAGCAATTCTCTTGCTTCAGCCTCTCAAGTAGCTGGGACTACAGGGGCCCACCACAACACTTGGCTTCTTTTAAAGATGAAGTCTCACTCTTACTCAGGCTGGTCTTGAACTCCTGAGCTCAGTCAATCTACCCACCTTGGTCTCCCCAGAGTGCTAGGATTACAGGCATGAGCCACTGCACTCAGCTACTTGAGAGTTTTTATAGTCTCTTGTCCCTTCAGTCTTATTGTCAATCTTTCTTTCTTTTTTTTTTTTTTTACAAAACACACTCAATATTTTGCATCTGATAATTCTAACACACGAAGTCTCAGCACATTTGACTCTGTTTTATGCATTTTAGCTCTAACTTATGGTAACTTATTCCCTTGTTTGTGTTGAAATTTTTGACTGTGAGTTGATAATTTTGGAACTTTGAGACTTGCGTTAAAGGTGATTCTCTTCAGTAAATATTTGTTTTTGTTTCTGCTAGGTGCCTAGGGGCACCTGTTGGACACCACATTCAATGACATTCTTGACTTTAGATTTTCTCTGGGTACCCGTGTAGTGTGATTTCAGATTGCAAAACCACGAGGGGACAGTCTTAGTGTGAGAAAATGAACAGAAGAGACATCTTCCCCTTCACTCAGTGGTAAGATCTGAGTTGGGAGTGTTTGTTTTTATCTGTTTTAATGTTCCCTGAGCAGGTGGTGGGGGTAGCGTGTATTTCTTTCTTATTTACCCAAATAGTGAGGTATGACCTTCTGAGGTTTCCCTTTTGTGCAGGAATGGAGGTTGTGTCTTCTACTTGGCTCTCAGGGTGGTACATTCCGGGATTTGAGTCCTGCACCCTGTAGCCCACCAGGGCACGAAAAAGAAGGTCAGCTCATCTGGTGCAGCAAATACCTTCAGAGGGAAAGTAGTCTTACCTTCTAAGCTTCACTTTTCTCTTGGTTCTCGGCTTTTAACTATTTCTTATCTTTTAATTAGAATATCAATACATTTATGTATAACTTTTTAAAATTTTAATCTGCATTTTTAGCTGTTTTCACTGAGGATGAAAGCATTCATTCAGAGAATTTAACCCACTGTGCTGTTGGAAATGAAATTCTTACTTTTCAACCTTTTGTCATTAAGAAGTTGTATATTTTGATGTAGTCAAACGGAGCTGTCTTTTTCTTTATGATTGTGACTTTGGGGCCTTTTCTAAGAAATTTTTCCTTATTCTCAATCTCCCTGTCTCATAGACATATACTATATTCCCTTATATTTTCTTCTTAGATGAATATATATTCATATATATGTAAGGATTAATTTTAATTTTAATTTATAGAGATAACAATGGATCATGGGTAAAATACAATTTTGACCTGTTTTAGTGTTCTCTCTTGAGCTAGGCATGGAAAGAGAATGTGTGTGTGTGTGTGTGTGTGTGTATAATGGAGGGGAGAGAAAGAGAGAGAGAGAGAGAGATTTGATTTTTTTATTTTTTTTATTTTTTGAGACAGAGCCTCAAGCTGTCACCCTTGGTAGAGTGCCGTGGCATCACAGCTCACAGCAATCTCCAATTCCTGGGCTCACGTGAGTCTCTTGCCTCCGCCTCCCAAGTTGCTGGGACTACAGGCGCCCGCCACAACGCCCGGCTATTTTTTGGTTGCAGCTGTCATTGTTGTTTGGCAGGCCGGGGCTGGATTCGAACCCGCCATCTCAGGTGTACATGGCTGGCGCCTTAGCCCGTTGAGCCACAGGTGCTGAGCCGAGATTTGATTTTTAAGAGATAGGACTCTCTGTGTTGCCCAGGTGACAGCACAGTGGCTATTCACAGGTGTGATCATTGCACCCTGCAGTCTCCAACTCCTGGGCTCAAGCAACTGTCCAGCCTTGGTGTCCCAAGCAGGTGGGACTAGAGGCATGTGCTACCATGCCTGGATTGGTTTTTATAATTTTTAAAAGATTATATATGTATATAAATATATATATAAAATACACATATAGATATATATGTATACAGAACAGAAGACTATGTGAAGAGATTGTGTGTGGCTGAAAAGTCTGTAACATCTGTTTTCTGGATCTTTATATTAAAAGCTTGTCAACTGTTATATTAATCTAGCTTCCCCCACTCACTTGCCATATTTTAGCTTTTTGTTTATAGTTGAAGTTTGTTTGGAGCCATTCATTTTGTTTCATTCATCTCTTTGTTTTGGGGCCACCTCCAAATACCACACTGTAACGAACATAGCTATTTTCATTAGCAAAACTACGTGAGTTCAAGGTGAGAGATTAGAAAATACAGGGTCCATTTTCAGAGTGGAAATGGGCACACGCAGAGCGTTCACACTCAGATGCCTAATTGCCCTGACGCTGATTCATGGCATAGAGGTTCTGAGTGCTCCTAAAGCACGTCTCTGACTCGCCCAAAGCAAGTGCTGGACCATGGAATTGGATTTTATTGATTAATCTGTAACCGTGTGATGCCGTGGGAAGCAAGAAACCCTCGGAGACTGGTTCCAGGAAGCTTCCGACAAACGGAATGATGCTTTGTGAAGACCCCAGGGACTCAGAGTGAGTGAGGGGGAGGCTGGAGGCTGTGGAGGAGAGGGATGCTCTGGAAGCCCCCAAATGTATGGTGGTCATTGAAGAGGGGAGCAGAGAAGAAAGGCCGGGACCCGAGGGCTGAGTCTCCCGGGAGAGGCGACTTTCCTGGGGGAGCGGATGTTTGCTGTCTGCGCCGTGTGTCCCACACAATGTACTTAGTCAGTGAGATGGCGTTCTCAGTTAATGAGAGCTCAGTCTCTGGATGAGGCAGGGCGCAGACCCGCAGATGTGGCCCGGCGTTCACGTGGCCTCCGCTACACGTGGCAGCTGCTCTGCACGTGGCTGAGACCCTTTGTCATGTGGGTGGCAGCACAGGGGCTCAGACAGGGGGACATGGAGGCTCCAGGGCCCACAGCCCCACTGCACTGCACATCGCCTGTTCTTCTCCATGGGGTCGAGAGAGGACAGCCCGGGGAACAGTGTGTCAGACCCCGCACTCCCTCCCCAGCACCAAGCTGTGCCAACTCGCAAGACCCTCTGGTAGGCACCTTTCGTCCCCTGGCCTGGCTGATCCTCAGGGCAGTGGGGTGTAAGTGTGTCCCCCTCAGAGCTGGGACACGGATGGGCTGCCCAGTGGAGGGCTCCAGACAGGGCCCCACAGTCTGTGCCATAGCTTGAGGTATGTGACGGTGACAGGAATAGGCTTGCAGACTGCGGCTCCACAAAGGCTGCACACAGCATCCTGGGGGACTGAGGAGAGGAAGAACAACCCTGCCGTGACGAGGCGAAATGCAGGCGCACCTCCGCAGCTGACCGCCGCCTTAACTTGCTCTTATTTTCAGGGAGCGGACATGCCTCACACGCACGAATCAGTTCTCCGCCTCATTCCTCCTGTTGACACCTCTGTCTGTTGACATGTTTGTTACAGTCCTTGGGTGGTCAAGTTACAGAGGTTCTGCTATGCTGCTTGGAAGATGTGGTCGGTTCCACTTGGGCTCTCCCCAAGGGCAAAGGGATCAAACGCCACCTCGACAGCCCCTGAATCCAGGAGCTGGGCCTTTCCTTGGCATTTTGACTTAGTCCCTTGCTTGTCCAGATTCCCAAAGTGAGGGTTCCTGCTGTTCCCACCGTGCCATTCTCCACACCTGCAAGTCTGTGGCAGTCACCCACAGGCTCTAGGCAGAGGTGACTGCAGCTCCTGGAAGGGGGAAGAATTCTGTCTTCCTGCCCCTCCTCCTTCCTCCTTTTGTCTCTGCACTTGGAAATCTCTCTCCACCCAGCCCTGCAGGAGCCCCCACTGGGTCAGGGGTTTGTGATTAGGAAATAGCAGGGTGGCTCCCCACCCGGCTCAGACAGCTGCTCAGGAACCTGTGATCTTGACAAGCAGGGACAACTGCTTCAAAGGTCCCCTGGGGAGTGACAGCTCCTGCCCTAGGCCGGGGAGGCAACAGCGCCTAGCTGAGGGGAGCTGTCCCCAACACAGAGGCCAGGAAAGATGAACAAAAAAGTCACTTTCTCATTGTTGCTGCCAGGAAAAGCCATTGTCCAAGAGGTTACTGTATTCTGCAGACCTTATTTAACATTCTGTAAGCAGCCCTGGCGATTAGGGGACTGTGGCTGGATCTTGGCAGTGCTCAGATGAGTGAGAAAGGAGAGCGGCCAGGCAGGCTGCCTCACCTTCCTCCCTCGCTGCTTCCGAGGAGTCTCTTGGAGTAGAGAGACTGTAAACTGAGTCTTGCAGAGGGAGGGGATAACCTGTGACTCCACCAGGCAGCTAGAAGTAGTGCAAAGATCTTTCAAGAGAGATTAAGGCGTGTTGCAGGCCTTTATAATTCAGTTCCTTCCCCTGCATAAAGGGGGCGCTAGACCAGATGGACATTCTGGTTGGGTTGCATATTCCTATAAGCAAAATTGTTGAGGCTGCATCCTTACGTACGAGTTTGTTTCTTTACTCGTTACATGTGTTAGACTCTACTAATGCATTGAACACTTTGCAAAGGACATGCTACGATAGAAATAAGCAAGTCTAGATCTAATACAGATACGGAGATGCTCTCGTGTCTTCCTATCTCTACTCCAGTTACACCCTCCTTCCGGGAGGTGAATACTTTGTTTGAGAAACAACTGGATTGGATGGTCTGTGGGGCTTCTACAGATGGAGTGTTGGTAAAGAATGCCATCCCCAGGATGGAGGTCACTAGCCCCATGTGGCTATTTAAATTCATTATAGTGAATTAAAATTTAAAATTCAGTTTCTGAAACACACAGACTGCATGTCAGATGCTCACTAGCCACATGGGGTTTGTGTCTACTGTACAGGTTAGTGCAAATTACAGGACGTGTTCATCACCACAGGAAGCTCTCCTGGGTAACCTGTACAGCAAGCAGTCAAGACCACGCAATTTAATATTTAATTGCAACTAACCTTTACTGAGTAAGCACTTGCTATGTGCTCAGAATTGTGGGAAGTGTTCTATGAGTGCAAACTCATTTTGTCCCTCTGGCCGCCTCCTGAGTGAGGTGCTCTGTGTGTTATCATTGCCATGGTCCCAGGGGTGGAGGATCAGGAGTTACTCAGAGCCCATCAGCTAGTTGGATATCCAGCCCTGCATTCCCCCAGCCACCCCACAGGGGCTTCTCAGATTTTTCTGGGCATATGCCCTGGAGGCTGGTCACTGCATCTGTGGTTCTCCATCCCACAGGTACAAAGGGAGTTTCCTGCAGAGCCGTGTTCAGCTCAGAGCCAGCAGACTGCACAAGCCCACCTGGGCACCACGGAGAAGCTGCCACCCTCCCCCACTTGAGGGACTGGACCGGGCAGGACCCTCAGGCAGGACCCTCGGGAAGGCCTCTTCGGAAATGGCAGGTAATGCTCTCCTTGGGGGCAAAGGTACCAGGTTCAAGGGTGAGCAGACCCCAGCTCCGAGGGCAGCAGGGGACAGAGGCATGAGGGATGATGACCAAGGTATGACATCAGAGAGACAGTCAGAGTGACCCTAAACCCATGGGGCGGTGGGGTGAGAAGATAAGAATCCATCCTGGAGTACTGGCCACCTGTGCCAGCCCTGGCTAGGTGAGCTTCCCTGCAGGGCCTGGGAAAACAGGAACCAGAGTGCTTGGCGCCTCTGCCGTCACTGTCTCTGAAGAGCAAGTGTATTTGGTTCTTTCCACAGGGCTGTTGTGACCCTCAAAGGAGTCAGTGTGTGGGCTCGAGAGCCCATGTGAGGCAGAAGCACAGGCGGCGTGTGGCTTACGGGGAGTGCAGTAAGAGGCTCAGTCTTGATGGTGCTCAGGAATAACTAAGGGAGGGACTTATGGTGATGGCTTCCTGGAAAAATGGCTATTTTAAGCTGTAGTCACTGGGCAACCACGGTGAATTGCTGAACTTCTCTGGACCTTCAGTTTCCCCTCCCTTTTTCCCTCTTCCCTAGCCTTCTGTGAGAGGCTGCAGGGCCCCATCTGGCCTGTGGGGTGGCTGCCTTACCATTCTTTTGTGCATGATTGTGGGCTGTTTGGCTCAAGGGCTGACCTTGGGCTGTGTCTGATGCCTGAGGCCTTTGGTCAGGGAACCCCTTTTCTCCCCCTTCCAGCCTCTTCCAGCTGCTGGTGCCTCCAGGAATCTCGCGGCTTACGGCCAAATCATTCCGATCTCTGCCTCCACCTTCACCAGGCCTTGTCCCTGTGTCACGGAGGGTCAAGTCTTCCTCTGCCTTCCTCTAATAGGACACTTGGCAATGGACTTAGGACACTCACTAAATCTGGGATAGTCTCACCATGAGATCCTTAATTTAATTACATCTGCTGAGACCCTTTTTCCAAGTGAGGTCACACCCCACATGTGTTCACTGCTTCTGTGCACTAGGACTTGGAAGTCACTAGTCAATAACCTTTGCAATCTTTCCCCCACCTGTGAACCCACAGAGGTGACCTTAACATGTGCTTTTAAACTAAAGAGGTGACAACCTACCCGGACTTTCATGTACAATAATGCACACCATCTAGGTTCTCGTGGGTCAACAGTTTTTGAGGGGAAATTTCTATGGTAAACTTAATATAATTAAAACTGAATTGCCCCGGTCACCGCCAGCAGTCACACTCCACACTTTGGAGAACAGTTATCCAAGTGGCTTGGCTAACTGTTCCAAGTCACAGGTAGCCTTGATCCTAATCAGCTTCCCTTCAGGGAGAGAGCCCAGGGGCAGCTGGGTGGGGCATGGGCAGGGTCCCCATACGTGGCTTGTCCAGCCCCACACTCTGGCACTGACCATTGCTGGTGTCAGCTCCAAACAGAGACGCTACTCCTTCCCCTGCCCCTGTGGAAGTGGGTGCCTCTGCCCAGCGTGCTCGTGCCACCCTGGGGCCCAATGCCAGCAGAGAGATATGCTGAAAAGCCTGTGATTTTTTATTATTTTTTCTACCCCATCTTCCCCTTAAAAGCTTCTCTTAGCAGGCAGTGCCTGTGGCTCAAAGGAGGAGGGTGCTGGCCCCATATACCAGAGGTGGCGGGTTCAAACCTGGCCCTTGCTAAAAACTGCAAAAACAAAAAAAAACCACCCTGAAAACTTCTCTTAGCCTCAGGGTTGGGTCCTGCACCCACACCATGGGCTGATGGAGGAGCCCTGGAGAAGCCGAGCTTCTCTCCATTAGGGGAAAATCCCAGTCCTAGATACATCTTGTCTCAACATCAACTTTTCATTACTTTTCTCACACCCAAATCCCAAGAGCAAACTAGGGGCCCCAATGGATGGTAAATAAAACCAGAGCCAATTGGGGAAAAAAAATCCAACCCAGAAACAAAACCTAGATATAGAGCTAAGAAACAAGAGGCCATCCATAGTTCAAATCCCTGCTGGGACCCGCTTCCCATAGGCAATCACGCCCAGCAACAGCCTGCAGTGGTGATGCACGTCTGTGCTTTCATGTTTATTATTTGAGCAGCAAATTGAGCCAGAGGCCCAGGTCCTGGGGCTCATTTTCAAAGGCCTCCCTCCCCAGCAATTACAGGGAACACAAGGGTGCCCAGGCAGGGCAGGTGTGAACCTGTGGGGTGCGGGAGAGGCATGGGCCCGGGGAGAATCAATCACTGCCCATTCCTTGTTGAATTGTCAGAGGGGGAACAGGGAAGGAGGATGGGCGCAGCGAGTGGAGGTTGACGGGTCATGATGGACACCACCCAGGCGGAGGGCGGGAGGGTGCATTAAAATAAATACCACCTGGAAATCAAAGGGAGTGGGATTGTATCACCAGCACTTGCCAACATCAATAGTTCACCGTGGAGTGACAGGCTCTCCGAGGGCCTTGGGTGTTTAAAAACAAAATGCTCTAACTTCAAAGGGCCTGAAGGCCAGCGTGGCCATCCACCACCTACAGAAACCTTCCTGAGTGCCCTCTGACCTGAAGATGCCGGGCAGGGAGACCAGAGCTGGGTTCTCAGCAGGAGAGCCACCTTGGCCTGCGTGTGCCTGCGTGTGCATGCGTGTGCATGAGCGTGCCTCTGTATTTATGCTTTTTTGTGGGGGTGAGGGGCTGTTTTCCATGGCAGGACAATGGAGAGGTGAGTGATCTGCTGTTTTGAGTTACCTGAGGGGACGTAATTTGAGGAACGGTGATGGACTCCAACAACAACAAAAAATGACCTTTGTGCGTGTGTATGAGTGTTGAGGGGATTTCTCAATTTAAAGGTAGGGAGAACAGGGTGGCCCCTGTGGCTCAATGAGTAGGGTGCCGGCCCCATATACTGAGGGTGGCAGGTTCAAACCTGGTCCTGGCCAAACTGCAACAAAGAAATAGCTGGGCGTTGTGGCAGGTGCCTGTAGTCCCAGCTACTTGGAAGGCTGAGGCAAGAGAATCGCCTAAGGTCAAGATCTGGAGGTTGCTATGAGCTGTGACATCACAGCACTCTATAGAGGGCAACAAAGTAAGACTGTCTCTAAAAAAAAAAAAAAAAAAAGAAGGTAGGGAAAACCTCAGGTTCTAATCCTCATAAATGTTTTAACACATTTAAAAGTTAAGTGATAAAGAATACTTACATCCAGGAAAGGAAATAAGACCTTATAACTGCTTTTTTGTTTCTTCTTTATTTTGGGGGAATACTTCCTGTCAACAACTTAGGAGGATGAGAGAGAAAAGATGTTTTTGTAAAAAAATATTTTTTAAAAAGATGTTTAATTTCCCTCTCTTCTAAACTATTCTAATAGCTCAGTACTAATCATTCAAATTAACAGATGGTTTGGCAGTGAAGTCATCTGCAAACAGAAGGCCAGCAGAGTTATTAGGGATGAGGACCTAATTTATAAGATTTTACATTGATTGGAATCTGTGAGACTTTCCTGACAACTGAGTCTTTTTTTTTTTTCCTTAAACCTAAATTCAGGAGTCCATCCTGTTTAAGTTTCCAGCTAGGAACTAGAAATTTCTGTTTAGATACTAAATAGAGTGGGCATAGCAGGATGGTGCTGGAGGGTCGCTGTTGTGAAGGGCACCACACCCACTTTCGGGGCAGGGCGAGAGGTGGTGATATGTGGATGTAACCCCCTAGATTCAAGCCACCTCTTCGGGAGGATTGGTAGAAAGAGCATTCATAGATGCCAAGTCAGTGACTGTCCCACAGAAAGCAAGCATCTCCCTTAAATCCGAATGTTCTTTCTGGAACACCCCCAGGCCTCAGCTTTGCTGGTTGGCTGGGACCATGAGAACTTTCCTTAAGAGGCTAAGTGCTGCTGAATTTAGACCCATTCCACGCGTGCTCTCTCAGCTTACCGTATCATTTATCCATGCCATTCAGGTTAATTTGAACAATACAATGTAAATTGATTGCCGAGTGAAATCACAAATTGTGCTCAAGACATTACATATCATGAGGTTGATGAAAATGACCATTGGAGACCTGCGTTGTTTACATCCTTCGGCAGAGTCAGACTAGGAGACAGATGCAGGTAAAGAAGAGAAAACTCACAAGGATAATTCCGAGAGTGACTTGAATACCCGAGGCTTAAGGGAAGCCTTTGGAAACATGAATAAATTCCTGCAGTCTTTTTTGGTGGGGGATAAATGCCCCTTGGTGATCTTGCTATGAAAGTAAACAGCACAGTGAAGGCCACCTGTTGGTCTGCCCTACAATTTTGTGTAAAACTATCTTATCTTCATCAAGGCTTGGTGAACTTTTGTTGATTTTAACAGTTAGCTTGCGGTTTATCACTCTCCTCTCCAAACTGAAGGTTCATTTTTATCTTTGTAGGCTTACTAGTTTATTTTCACAACTTTTGTTTTCATTTTTCTTTTCTTTCTTTCTTTCTTTTTTGTTTTTTTTTTTAGAGACAAAGTCTCACTTTATAGCCCTCAGTAGAATGCTGTGGCCATCCAGATCATAGGAACCTCCAACTCCTGGGCTTAGGCGGTTCTCTTGCCTCAGCCTCCTGAGTAGCTGGGACTACAGGCGCCCACCACAACGCCCGGCTATTTCTTGTTGCCATTTGGCCGGGGCTGGGTTTGAACCCACCATCCTCGGTATATGGGGCCGGAGCCCTACCCACTGAGCCACAGGCGCCGCCCCTGTTTTCATTTTTTCAAGGTAAATTCTCTAAGTCTTTACTCCTTTATTGTGAAATTTTGGTCCCCATTGTGAATGGATTCATCTTAGGTGGCCTTTCCTCAGTAGCAGGGACCCTGTTCACCATGCGGATAGGGCCTCCTCTACCTTTGTGACCAGGTGCCTAGCATAGTGGCAAGGACTCGATGTTTGCTGAATGAATTGAATGAACCTGGGTTTCTTCACCTTGAGCTTTCTTGGACCATGACCAATCTCAGTTAAAAAAAACCCAGCTTCCAAATCTCTGAGAATGAACAAAAGAAGGCATGCAACCTGGAGGTATGGTCTCCAGTTGTTGTTTCCAGTTGCATCCGTAATGGAAGGCGCCAGGGGGTATCCAGTGTGGACAGCAGGGGACTAACCAGCATCATTCAGTTTTCTGGAACTGCCATCTTCAACCTTAAGGATCATCTAATGTCACCTCAGTTTAACGGGCGAAAGCCCTGGGGAGAGAAAGATGGTAACCGTAAACCTCAGGATGTCACTTTGATGTCTTTTGACCTCAAATCCTCTCCCATAGCACAGTGGGACCATGTTTGAAAGGAGGGTCTGGTTTCCAAAGCTAGCACCTAATGCAAAATTGCCTGTAGTCGAATTATCTTTGAAAATCCTGCAAATCCTCTCATAAAAGTATGATTCGTGTATCCAACTCAGAACAGAAATTCTCACGCCCAATATGTTTGAAGGCTTCTGAGATGAAAGAAGGAAAGAAAAAGGCCATCCATCCATCCATGCAGACGGCTTTGAAGATAAACAGCAAATCCTCCCACTGCGGAAGGGTGGGGGATTCTCAAGTGGCCCTGCCTCGCCGTGTGGTGTGTACTGTTTGGTTTTTGCATTAAGCCTCTAGATCTGCCATGACATGTTCATGGACCAGTTTGCTGGGGTGGGGGTTAGGCAAGATGGTGGAGTTGTATCTTCTTAGGGCAGGGGAGAGGGAGCTTCAAAAGTCAGGGTGTAGGTTAGAGGCACATGTGTGTCTTGCCTGACACCTAAGTCTTCCTCATACCAGCTTAGGAACTGGGGGACATTTTCCCCTGGACAATTTCTTCATGCCAGCTTGGGCCAGCTGGTGCCCATCGGCCGAAGACCATCACTCCTGGCCTGAGGGGCAGTCCACTAACAGACCTCATGAGCTTGTTCTTTCTCCTGTTTGTTTTCAAGTTAGGGTCTCACTTAAGAAGAGAAGCTTTGGGCGGCGCTTGTGGCTCAGTGAGTGGGGCACCAGCCCCATAGACTGAGAGTGGTGGGTTCAAACCCGGCCCGGCCAAACTGCAACAAAATACAGCTGGGTGTTGTGGTGAGCACCTGTAGTCCCAGCTACTCAGGAGGCTGAGGCAAGAGAATCGCCTAAGCCCAGGAGTTGGAGGTTGCTATGAGCTGTGTGATGCCATGGCACTCTACTGAGGGTGACAAAGTGAGACTCTGTCTCTATAAGAAAAAAAAAAAAAGAGAAGCTTTGCACGGATGTGTGTGTAGACTCAGTGGCACAGGCATTCTCACAGTTAGAGTTACTTTTCCATTACAAAAAGCAGTTGCTAAACCCATGTGTAAGCTGGAGTCAGACCACCTGAGCACGTTGTTAAAGAGTCTCTTCTGTCGTGCTTACACAATTTCCGGGGCATTTTTGCTGATGAGATCACTGTTCTGAAATGAACACTTTTCAGAACACAAGGAGCTGTGGGGATGAACACAACATTATTGAATTTTGTTTGTGCATCAAGTGGGACATTCTATTCTCTGTGAGCTTAAAACCCATCAGCATACAGACTTATTATCATTCTCCTAATATCACAGTTATTGACCCTGGGTTGCAAAAAGAATCTCATAATTAGGTTTGCCCTGTTTTTGTGTTTATACGCACATCTCTTTTCAGCCGATGACATATCGGCCTTTTTATTATTATTATTGAAATCCCTTGTGCTAAAAGGGTCTGTTCCATTAGGAGGGACCTGTTCTATTTACTCCAGTACTGGGATACATTAAAACATTCCATGGTAGAAAGAGTGCTCTTATATATTTCCTTAGAAACGCATTTTGCGGAACTGAGTGGAGAACATTGATGTGGTTGAGGTTAATTATTTGGGCTTTTGTTGGGCACATTGGAAATCGTGCCCTTCTCCTGGAACATAGACTAAAATTGGAACCGATCATGGCCCTGTGCCCAGATGACACATCTGAAGTCATACTGATTGAGGGAGATGTTTTATTGAACGATAAGAACTACATTGAGTTTATGGTTTTGCAATTTCCGGCAGCTGGCGTGCTTATCACAGTAAACACGGAAAGGTTCGGGACTGCATTTCCAAGGGAGATTTTAGAAAACTCAATAGCTAAACTCAGGCGGCATTTTTGATTTAGAAAGCACATCTGCATTTAATTCCCTGAACAAACTCGTGATGAGTAGCTTTCATGCTCATTTTGCAGGTTGGAGAAACTGAGGCTTAGAGAGGTGTCCAGTGACTTGCCTGGAGCCACCCAGATGATGAAGCTGGTGGACAGTAGTGCTCCCTAAATTCAAATCATGAACCAACTTCAGAAACTTAATTGTATCGAAGTGTTACCTAAGTGGCTATTTATGTTTTCCTTTAGGCTGAGTACAAAAAAAACCCTTAGATACATTTTTTTATTTTTTTTTTAATCATTGGTGATTCATTGAGGGTAGAAGAAACCAGGTTACACTGATTGCATTTGTTAGGTAAAGACCCTCTTACAATCGCGTCTTGCCCCCAACAGGTGTGGTGCACACCAATATTTATTTATTTATTTGTTTATACATTGTCCTTGCTTGTAGTAATTCCTCGTACCAGTTGCCTCCCAGGTAAGCTGGGATTACAGGCGCCCACCACAA
>CAUYON010194042.1:0-20369 GCA_963573935.1 Arctocebus calabarensis | reverse complement strand
TGATGACTTCATACTAAGCCTCAGAGTCAAAGCATTCTATAATAGACATACTCTTATTTGACAATGTGAATGTTACTTTCTTGGCATTATTATTATTAATATTGCTTAATATTTTGATGCAGTAATCGTCTGTTTTCTTTTCTGAATGTATTTATCTTTGTTCATTCTTTACGTGGTTTTTGTTTCTTGTCCTTATCTTAAACATTGTTATTTTTATTAAATCTTAAGCCTTTTAAATTCTGTGAAGGCAAAAAGTAGAAACCTAATCAACACATGTATATGTAAATAATAATAATAATACTTATAATAAAAACAAACAAAAAACAGCTAATATTCCTATGTAACGCAATGCAATTGTACTTCATGCAAACAAAACCTACTCATCCCTCTCTTTTGGACAAGGGTAACACATGATTCAGGAATCAGATTTCTTGGTGGTTTTCATTCTTCCTCTAGTTCCCTGACATTCTATAAATAACAAATTAAATTGTGGGAATGAAATGTTAAAAGCGGGAAAGAATTGGAAGTCATTCTACTAGTAATCAATGGGGGACTTGAGCTGGTGGCTACTCTCTTCTTTTACCCCTTGGGTGGACATTCTGGGTTGTATTTTACTCAGCTCTTGAGAGGAGTCTTACTGAATCAGATCCTGGCTTCTCACAGTGGTAACTGGCTCTGATGCATTCTCGGAGTTCCTTTTCCTCTTTCCATACTTCACACCTTCTAGCCCCTTCCCCTCCATATGTAAACTATCTGCAAGGAAATCTTTGTCTCTGGTCTTGGTAGATGATAGAGTTCTGGACATATCTCTCCCTGAGGGCTTGGCGAAAATTCCATCTCACACAGCGAACTCTGTTTGTGCCTTTTGTCCAGTGGAATCAAGAACTCAAAATAATCATGTGGCAGCCTCACCTCCTAATTCAATGGCTTTGTTGTCACGTTTGCTGACTGAAGAAATCCCCTCTTGGGAACTGTTTTGTAAGGAAAAGGGCTGTCCAGGAATGACTCTAGCTGCTCTTTGTGGATTACATGCACAAAGAACAGCTGGGAATTTGGGGGTACCCCTTTTCCCAGAGTGAGGAGCTGGCTACATTCAAGCTCAGATTCCCACAGAACTGGAGACTTTCCCTGTCTCTCCCCCACTAACAGAGGGAACTGGGACATGGGTCCCCAGGGTCCCTAGGTCCCCCAAATGGCTCTTTTCCAGCAGCTTGGAAAGAGCCGGTAGATCAAATTCAGACCTCCTTGTACCAAGGTTATACATCTCCCCACAGGAAAGGCTCTTTTATCATAATTGCTCTATTAGAAAGGAGACCCACTTCCATTCCACTTCCATCCAATGAGGGTGTGCTGCTGGGCTGGGCTTGGTGGATCAAATCACTTCCAGTTTACGTGGAAGTGGTGGTGGCGATGGTGGTGTGGTTATTTGTTGTAATGTAACTGATCTTTCCATGAGAAGAAGGGGAGACCAAGGGATAGTGTGGAGTATATCTTGCATTAAGTGACAGCACTAAAGCTTCCCACCTGGAACTAGAGGCATTGAGAACTCTAAGCCAGGGAGTCCAAATGCTCCAATAATACGATGCAAAAGTTTTAATAGGGAAATTAGGAGTGAATCAGTAACAGGCACCAGCCTTGCTTCTAGCTCTTTATTATTCTGACTATGGGAGAAACAGCGCCATCTATTGGCCACTGATTCACAGCACACACAGCATCCTATTCTCATTCTCTGAAGGAGTTATCTCCCTGCGGGCACCATAACTGAGCATTCACTAGGCCATTCTGCTATGCCCTAAGGCCTTCTGTTTCAAGAGACAGGCTACATGGTAAGGCAAGAATCTTATGAGCCTTAGCCTCTTGTCTCACTCACATCCATTTTAAAAGGGCTGTTTGGTGAGAAGCATTATTACATGCAAATGAACAATAGTGAACAGGTAATTTGTTAAGTTCATGGAAGGTGTTGTTGGGATAGAGAATCCAAATCTGTAATAACTATTCCAGTGAGGACAAATTATTGCCCTATCCACAAACAGAGTGTTTTCGATATAATTCGCCTCTTGTTTACAGCTGTCTTCGTCTATTCTGTAACAGAATACTTGAGACTGGGTGGCTTATACAGAAAAGACATTTATTGAGCCCGTGCTTCTGAGTGCTGGGAAGTTCAAGAGCACAGCGCTGCATCTGGCCAGCTTCTGGTGAGGGCCACATGCCTGGTCAAAATATGATGGAGAAGCTGAAGAGAGAATAGGCATATGCAAAGAGATCACATGGACAAAGAGGAAGCAGAACTCACTTTCATAACAACCCAATCTCTGGCAACTAATCCATTTCTCCAAGAGTGAGAAGAAATTCAGTCCCTC
This sequence comes from Arctocebus calabarensis, assembly GCA_963573935.1. Classification (NCBI taxonomy): domain Eukaryota; kingdom Metazoa; phylum Chordata; class Mammalia; order Primates; family Lorisidae; genus Arctocebus; species Arctocebus calabarensis. The sequence goes on along the minus strand of CAUYON010194042.1, from coordinate 18,009 downwards.
TTGAGGGTATTAATCTACTCATAAGGGATCTATCCCCATGACCCAAACACCCTCCACTAGGCCCCTACCTCCCAATTCTGCCACATTAAGTGACAGCACTAAAGCTTCCCACATGGAACTAGAGGCACTGAGAACTGCCACAATGAGGATCAAAATTTGACATGAGTTTCAGAGGGGTCAAACTCCAACCATAGCAGTAGTATTATAACAAATCTCAGGATTTGTCACTGCTGCTGAAAATTAGTCAGCAGTGGTAGAAGCCATATCAGCCTTGGTGAGAAGCTCTTGTTGGACCAATGTATTATCTTTATCCCTGCAACCATGATCACTTTGTCTGCAAAGCCATTGCGCAAATGCCAGAGCACTGGGGAAGGGCAGGCTGACACCCACAGGGACAGGGCAGGCAAGCTTCCACCTACATACTTAGAACCTCTCCACAGTGGGGTCTCTAGTGACCAGTCCAGTTAGACACAAATATTCTCCCATTTGGGGGCCTGTTATTGAATGTCCATACACATTTCTCTCCTCCAGTCCTGCTTTCATGTTCCTGACCAGTAGCTGCTGCCTAGGACCTGGTGTGGATCTGTCTCTCAGCCCATCTCTCCTTCCAGGCAAAGTGTGTGATGTGGACCACTCAAAGTTCTGCTCTGGGAGAGGGTTTTCTTTCCCCACTGTCCCTCGTCCTGAGTGGGGCTATGGTTAAATCCCCCTGGTTCCAGAAATACTTGCAGAACCATTTGTAAGCTAGACTTGATGTTTTTCTTCCTTGGTGATCTGCTCATTGGGATTTTCTCATGTGACCATAACCATAAAGGGAGGGGCATGGGAGGATGCCCACTGAGGGGATTAAGGCATTGAATGCCCTGCAGCTGGTGAATTTGGTCAGCTGGTGGAGTACAGCACAGATATGTACCACTTCCACCTGATGAGGGTGTGCTTGGCGGGGCAGTTGAAGATGGGGAGTTTAAGTCACTTCATCCCCGAGGGTCCCATGGTCCAGCCTGAAGAAGCAAGGTATAGTAGCAAACCAAAACTTATTTCTAAAAGAAAAATACAGAAAAGACATTTATTGAGCCCGTGCTTGCACGAGAGAGCTTGACTTTGTTCCAAAAGCTAAGAGGCTACAGTTGTGCTTCCCCTACTGGGATTGGCCACAGGCTCCATACACCATCCAGTCTGCCACAGATGCTCTGAGCACCATTAGCTCCCCAAGGTCATGAGGGCATTAATGTAGAGCTGCTTACTGTGGGGCCAGACCAACTGGAGAGCCTTCTTTTGCCCAGGCCTCTATTAAAAGCAAATGAGTCCAAGTAGCAAACCCAAAGGTGACACAGGCTGCCTTCAAATGCCTAAGAGTTCCATCAGCATCTGTGCCTTATTGGTGGCGCTAATATCTGCCAGCCTTACAAAAAATGTGATTTTGCTTTACGTTTGTCTATTTTGGGAAGAAGGGGGGAGAGTAAGAAGTTGATGTTGGCTCTTCCAATAATTGACACCCTTGCCCTATGGGTCAAAAAGCCATTATGGGAATTCTGCAATTGCTATGAGTAGCTGTTCCAAGAATAGATCCAGGAACTGGGTAAATTATCATGTAGTTTTTCACTGAGAAAATGGAAGTGGTCAGAAGAGAACTTCCACAGTCTACCACCACCACATCCGCCCACCTTCTTGCATCTGCTCTCATTTCCAGTCTGCTCTCCAACAACACGTGTTTCTGTAACAACAAGCATTAAATCAAATATTGTTAAGTAGAGACATAATGTCACTACAATGTGGAAACTGGGCTAGTTCACAAGTGATTTGTTTGCCCTTAGCACATTGTTTTGTGTCACCCAATAAGGGCAGTGGAATGTGAAGGATACCAGTGAAAGGGCAAGCTGTGGAATAAGGCTCTAAACACCACACCCATATGCTCTTCTTGGTTCTGCTGGGCCATAGATTGTGCCTTGGCCAGACAGACAGTGTTGATTGTGTAACTTGGCAGCTTCTCTCCTACCTTATGCCCAATTCTATCAAGGTGTCTTTGCCCTTTTCTTGAAAAGGCAAAGCCCTTTATTTACTGATGTATTTGTTATTTGGACTGTCTTTTTAACTCTGCCAATATTTTTATTTAGATTGGTGTTTTTGTTAAGGCTCTGGTTGTATAGTTGGATCAGATTGAAATGGACTGCCCCAAAAAGGTTTGCTACTTGGACTCATTTTTCCCCCTATAAAATCTGTTTTTTTTAGTGCATAAATTTGAGAATGAAAAATTTCAGGGGCACACTTATCATACTATAGCAGAAATGTCTGCATGCTGCCTTCCCACCCGTCACCATGGATACATTATTCATGCTTATCTAATGTGAATTCCTTCGCTTACAAACTACATTCCATCCTCTTACTCAAGGACATCACTCCAGCACTTCTCCCCTTTTTCTTCCTACTTCATCAACTTTTTGTCTTTCCTGGAACATTTTTTCCAATATAAAAAAATTTACTGCTACTTCTCCCAACTTAAAAAAAATTTTTTTGTTGATTCTACATCCCTTACCAAACTAATGCCCCCATTTTTTTGCTCCCCTTTCCTGCAGAACTAGTTGAAAGACTTATCTGTGCTCACTACCTCCAAGTCTGCTCCCATTCTCTCGTAAGCCCAATGCAGTCTGGTTTTGCTCCCCCTCGGCCCCATCAAACACTCCACTGTCAAGGTCACTAATGACCTCGCATTGCTAAATCCAGTGTCAATTTCCAGTCCTCACCTTACCTGGTTGGTTAGGAGCACTGGAAGAGTTGAGCACTCCCTCTTCCACACTCTGCTTTCCTTCCACCTCACTGGCTGCTCCACCTCAGTCTTCTTGCAAATTCCTTCTATTCTCCCAACCTCTTACTGCTCAGTCCTGGGCCTTCTCCTTAATTTTCCACACTCAATCTTTTGGTGATCTCATCCAGTTTTCAGGAATATGAATAACATACATCTCCATAGCACACCTTTTTCTTCAACTGCTGATTCATATATTCAATTGGCTGCTCAACAACTCCGGTTGATGTTTAAAGCACATTTCAAAATTAGCAAGTCCAAAACTGTCTAGAAGCAGGTCTAAACAAGACATGCTAGTTTAACTGTCTAGAGAGGTCTAGATTAGACTGCCTAGACTAGCAAGTCCCAAACTGAACTTCTGATGTCTCCACTAATTCCCCAGCCCCTGCAGCCTTTCCTTCCTCTGTCCCAGGTTCTTAGCCAAAAGTCTTGCTGTCATTCCTGTCTCCTCTCTGCCCAGCTAATATGTCAGCAGATTCCGCTGGTTCTACTTTCGATGTCCACAATCCACCTGCCTTTTTACCACTTCTCTGTTATTGTGATCTTTGGGTAAACTTCCCTTTTCTCTTGGTGGAATTATTTCAGAAAACTCTCAATTGATTTATTTTCACCATTTCCTCCCTATAATTTGCAGCAATTACAATGCTCCCTACAATATGTTAAATGTCACCTGTTCAAAGCCTGGTCAGTGCTTCTGAGTAAAGACTAAAGTCCTCCTACTAGTCTTCAAGGCCCTATCTGATCTGACCCATCACCTCCATCTGCCACCCACTACCTCTTTATCCTAATTTCTCTATCCAATTTACCCACTAGTTGCCAGATGTGTCTCTCTTCTCCAAGATCTTATAATTCAGTGTTTTTCAACCTTTTTTTTTTTTTTAATCTCACAGTACACTTAAACCTATATAGTTAAACTTCCATGGCACACTTAAATTATGTTGATCCAATGAAAGAGTAGAACAAAGAATACACTTACTGTGCTTTGAGCTTCTTTGAAAAATTATTTAATTAATGATCTTTAAAAATTTTAGTGGCACACCTGAGATCCTCTCATAGCACACTGGTTGAAAGTCACTGCAATAGTCCTTACTCCTTGGGATAAAGCAGTGGCCTCAGTGAGGGATGATTTGGCCCCTTCCGAGGACATCTAGCAATATCTGCAGACGTCTCTGGTTATAGCAAGAGAGATACAATTGGTACTGAAGCAGCCAATAGTTGAACCACTGTATTAGGTGAGTGAAAAAATTATGTAAGTATTGCTTTTTCCTAAGCAATGAACGCAAGAAACATATTGAATGTCAAGAAATCAGGGTGGAATGACAATTTATTAATGCATTTGGCAAAAAAGCAAATGTCATTTTCCATCATGTTGAAGGATACTGACAATATTATTTTCACTGATATTTTATATAATATGAAACATATAAAACAAATTGAAAATACAAATTATTTTCATTCCAATGAAAATTACAGATTCAAAAACACGTTGAATATGAAAAGAAGTTATTTTGATAACTTTATATTTCTAAAAGTCTAATTAAAATATCACCAACCTTGTGTTGATTATGATATTTGTAACACTTGAAAACTTTCATTTTGAAGTTGACCCTTTTGCTCATAAATAATGTAGGACAGAACAGATCCTTTCACATTCTCACAGAATGTGAAACTTAAGAGTCTTTTAAAAATATTCACTGGCTGTTCTTTGTTAAAAACATTACAGCAGAAACTCTTATGAAAAAGGTGGTTAATCAGCCACACCGTCCTGTCTTAAGGGGAATTTGTTTACTTGGAACTCTGTGGACACCACAAAGAATCCTAGAGACAGCAAACTTCTCCTGCCCTATAGCTAACAAGTAAGGACTTGAACCTGGCTGATGGCAGCCAGCCCGTTACATGAAGAGTGTGACTTCTTATATTTATATATGAACGCATCTGTCTTTCCAAGGCCAACTTTGTAGCATTCAACTGGTACCAAAGAGCCAAATGGTGAGATTTTGTCTAAGCACTCCTGGTTACTGGCTTCAAATGAAGACAACTCTGTTTCTGATATACCAGTTGTTCCTTCAAGATTCAAGCACATTTTAATTCCAGGTTCATCTGTGTGACTGTTCTTGGAATTTAAAGGGATGCTGCTCTCTTTATAATGTCTAAGGCGCCTGTGGTGATCTTCACTAAGCAACAATACAATGGTTCCGCCAACATGAAGCACTCTGTGACAAAAAGTGGTGATTGGTATGAGTATTTCTTTCTTTTCAGACAACAAACAATCCCACTCCATTTATAATGTTTGGTGTTTTTAATTTGAAATTTAATTTTATCTATTTAAATACAAGAATTTTTGATAATTAGGTACTATCTTCCATAATACATATTCATTATAGTAATTATGAAATTCCTAGTACAAATCTGCTTTAATTATCTATTTTTACTCTACTTAAAAGGCAAGCCTCAAAGTAATTTGTAGTCACAGTCTAATAAATGATTGTACAAAGGAAAAGGCAAGTGACAGAATCCACGGAATCAGCACATGTTAAAAGCGGCAGGCTGATGGCAGCAGAAAGTTATCGGGAAAGAGAACGTGAACAAAGAAATGGCAAAGAAAGATTAGAAAAAGGGAAGACCTTGAAATGTCAGCATTTTGAGAAGAATTCATTTATTCAGTCATTCAACCAAATTCTGCATAACTCTTATGTAAAAAAAGTGACAGAGACACTTTTTCCTGGATCCTGTGAGTTGTTGAAGAGCTGACTGGACGTGGGAGAGAGGCAAGTGTGATAAACGTGATAATCGAGGCAGGCGTGATGTGCCTGGGAAAACAAACCCAGGCCTGAGAGAGAGGGCAGAAATTTCTCCAAAGACGAGGCACCCATGCTGTGAGTTAAAGGACGAGCAGGAGTGAGCCAGGCAAAGTAACAGTGAGGGGCTGGAGCAAGGGAGGGTGTTGGAGGTAGAAAACATGGCCCAGACGGGAAGAAGAGGAGAGGAGCCTCACTCAGAGTGGTTCAGTAGGGGTGTGAGTCAGAGGGAGTGTGGGGGTTCAGAAGGTGGGTGAGTCAGAGCTGGGGCACACGGGATATAGTACCTCTTGGAATGTGCTGATGTATCTAAGGAACACTTAAGTGTGGACACCACCAGATAGCTGGATAACCAGCCTGTAGGATGAGAAAGACTGGGGTTGAGGAGGAGATAAAGAATTTCATAGTCTGTGGGAGACCAGGACAGTGGCTCAAACTTGTAATCCTAGTACTCTGAGAGGCTGAGGCAGGTAGACTGCTTGAGTTCAGGAGTTGGAGACCAGTCTGAGCAAGAATGAGACCCTATCTCTAAAAAAATAGCTGGGCGTTGTGGTGGGTGCCTGTAGTTCCAGCTACTCACAAAGCTGAGGCAAGAGTCTAGTTTGAGCCTAAGATTTTGAGGTTACTATGAGCTATGACGTTATAGCACTCTACAGAGGGTGACAAAGTAAGACTTTGTCTCAAAAAAATAATAATTAATGGAAGATAGAGTGATAATGGTGGATGGCATCATCTGGGTGGCAGTACACAGTGAGAAGAGAAAAAGGACCATGGAGCAGAGACTTCACATGTAAGGAGGGACAGAGGAGAAGGCTCATGAAATAGATATCCTAGAGAAAACCTAGACAATGGTGACATTGTCGAAGCCAAAGAACTATAGTCTAGAGAAGGCAATGGTCTCAACAGTGTCTAATGAGTGGCAAAGATTTCAAGAAGTCATGAGTGAGCCTGGGGACAGCAGTCCTCGTTGAGGCCAGGAGCAGATGCTGGCCTATCAGAGTGGAGTGGGGACTGGAAGGTAAGGAAACAGACGTCAAGTTAGACTATTCTTTCAAGATGTTCAAAGGTACAAGTAAAAAAGGTGACAGCTAGAGGACCAAGAGAGAACAGGAATCTGCCTCATGCCCAGCAAAGATGTGAGAAGCATGGGTAGCTTTCCCTCATCTAAGCCATCAACAAGTCTAGACAGTCCTGTCTCCAAACTGTATCCTGGCCTCATCTGCTTCTTTCATGGCCGCCTGGACCATAACAACCATCTCTTGGCAGACAGGCCTTGTTTCCATTCCTGTCTCCCTTCCCAGTTTCTGCACAGAAGAAAAATGCAAATCCCTGTGTACCCTGCTCAGTCTCCAGTTGCTTTCACCACACTTCAAATAAATTCTAACCTCCTTCCTATGACACACAGGCTCTTAGGTGATCTAGCACTGACCCACCTTTCCAACTTCACTGCCTGCTTGCTTCCTTTGCACACTGCTTCAGCTGCTCAGACTCACTAAGCTACTTCTTGCCTTAGGAGGTCTGGCCTTGTTCATGCTGCAAGTCACTAACACTCATTTCCTGGTATGCTCATTATTCAGGCCCAGGAGTTCAGATGTTACCTCCTTGGAAAAACCTTTCCTGATTACCTATGTAAGATAACCATTGCTTTTCTCTCACTCCTCAGCAAAATATCCTATTGAATTTCCTTCATTCTAGCTATCATTATCCTGTTTACCTTGTAACAATCTGTCTTCTGATACTGGATGGTCCCTGCCTGTCCTACTCACTCCTGCATCTCCAGGGCCTAGTACAATGCTGGGAGATGCAAAGACCTCCACAAGTATCTGAAAAAGGGATGACAATCTCCTTCAAAGAATAAGGAGATAAATAGGCTGAAGTAATAATGAGAAATGGGAAGAGTACAATTCTTGAGGAGGAAGGAATTCAGAGGATAAATTCTAGCAGGAAGAGAGAAACCTCTTTTGCTGAGAGAGTTGGAGGTGGGATGGGGACAGATTGGCTTATATACTATAAGACAGAAAGAAGAAATCATAAACATCTCTATGCACATGAAAGAAAGTATAATTAAAATAATAAATAAGATACTACATTTTACCTAGCATACTAACAAAGCTAAAAGGATAGCTATACTGAGGATGACAGGATTATAAGAAAATGAGTACTCTTGAAGACAGAAATTAGTATACATTTTTTTGGACAGTAATTTAGCAATAGTGTTCCAAGTGTGAATTGTGCATAACCTTAGATCTAGCAATCTCACTTTTAGGAAATTATATAAGATGTAATAGAAATAGAAAAATAGTGGTAATAATGGTGATGATAGCTAATATTTACTGAGTACTTACTATGTGCCAGACACTGTTTTTAAATGCTTTGCATTACATATGAGTTAACCCTCAGTATCATCTTTTCAAGTATGTTCTATTAGCATTGTCATTTTGCAAGTGTAGAAACTGAGGCAATGTGGTTTTAAGAAACCTGGTCTTATGGTAAGTTTGAAAAACTGCAAGGATGTTCAGAGCATTGTTTTTTGTAAAAAATTTGAGCTGCAGATGCTGATGTGGATGTAGAGAGAAGGGAACACTTACACTGCAAACTAATGCAGCCTTCTTGGAAGGAAGTATGGAGAATCCTCACAGAATTCAAATTAGACCTCCCATTTGACCCTGTAATCACTACTAGGCATCTACTTAGAAGAAAAAAAAATTTTTATCATAAGCACATTTGCACTAGACTGTTTATGGCAGCTAATTGTTTTACAATTGCCAAAATGTGGAAACAGCCTAAATGCCCATCAACCCAGGACTGGATTAACAAGCTGTGGTTCATGTGTACCATGGAATAATTCAGCCACTAAAAAAGATGGAGATCTTACTTCCTTTGTATTAACCTGGATACAGGTTTATGGGTGATGCCCATAGCTTTATTTTTATTACTAAGAATTGCCTAGGTTATGTGGGGTTTCTTCTGGTTCCATACAAACAAAAGTGGAACTCATTCTCCTTAGTAAAGTATCACAAGAATGGAGAAGCAAGAATTCAATGTACTCTATGGATTCTATACTACTCTACATAATATGAAGGTAATAGACGATCTACTACCTTAAAACAATTCCCTCTGCAAGAGGGGAGAAGGGCAGAAAGAGGGGAGCGGGATTTGGGGGTCACGGTCAAGAGGCACACCTCTTGGGGGCAGGACACAATTATAAGAGTGACTTTAACAAATGTAATCAGTGTAACCTAATGCATTGTACCCTCAATGAATCCCAAATAATAAAAAAAGAAATTTAGCCTTCCCTTCCGTATTTAGTAAGCTAAGTCCCAACCCTTATCCTGTATGGAAAACATAGTCTGTGTCTTCTATAGAGTTCATTATCCTTGATGTTTCTGAGACTCTTCAGGGGTTTCTAATGGTACCCACAAGTTCATCCCAGGAGTGCTGGTCTCCCATTCTAGACTACTGCTCTGCATATCATTGTTGCCATCCGTCATTTCTTTCCCATAAATGGTCTATATCATTCCAAGTGTGGATATAGGCTTCACTTTTCCCTTCCTAAGCACAGCTAAAATGGTAGCATATAACTTCACTAAACCTGAGAGTCTTTGAAAGAGGAATCAGTAAAAAAAAAAAAAAAGTTTGTGCCAATTCTTTAAATTCTCTGCTCCTTGAGTCCTTTGGTTATGCCCCTTTTAGAAGCCCTGTGGCCTTGTCACACCTTAGGCCCCTAAGGTATTGCCCAATTCCCACAAACACCCTGCCTGCCTACCTCATTTCAATTCAGACCCAGCTGATCTTTCTTGAGTTCAGCCAAAGGTAAATATTCTTACAAAAATCTTTGTAGAGATCTGATTTTTCCCCTTAAGTGAAACTAGTTTTCTATTACTTGCATTTAACTTATCAGTCTAAAGATTGTGGCACTGTTCCCCAAAACTCTGGGTGCCTCATCTGGCTCAACACACCAAAGCAATCACTTCCAGAACTCAGGGATAGCCTTCTGGGGACACTCCAGCTGCCACCCTAGGATGCAGAAACTTAAGATCACCAAACTTAAATCACCAAATGGCAATTCTTTTTATTGTCAACAATTTTAAGATCCAGATTTCACCCTAGCCAGATTTCACCCAGATTTCACTGGCAGTTTATAGCAGTCATTTGCTCTATATGAAGAGGTGGAAATAAGAACTTATTTTTGTTGGAATGCACACTTTTTTGATAACATTCAACTATTCTTGATTTATACTGTTCATCTAGTCTCTGCTTCTTCTTTATCCTTTTCATGTACACAATTTCCCAGATTCATACTCTGCCACAGACAGACCATCAGACAGTGACAGCAGAAAGCAGAAGCCACCAGACAGAGAGAAGATGGCATGAAATTTAGGGATTGGTTTTATCTCCTAATGGGATTGTGTTGGGACTGGTGTATTTTGCTGCCTTGGGTCACTGTAGGTGTTACCATTGACCAGAAACAGATGCCTTTCATCTAATATCACAAAGTCCTTTATAAGATGCCCATGGAACTCATACTAACTTTTTTTTCTAATTTCAGATTATTGTGAGGGTACAAACAACCAAGGCACAGTTTTTGAATTTGTTAGGTAGAGTCCTTCTTGTAGTTGTCTCCCATACCCAAAAGGTGTGGCATACACCCCTACCTTGTGCCCTTTAAGTGGAAGCACACCAATCCCCCCCTTCACTCCCCCCTCCTGAGTTCCCCTTCCCCACAACTTGAATAGAATTAAGTTTTTCTCCTATGTGGGCGGTGTTAGATTGTCTACTGGCTCCATAATAAAATTGAGTACATTGGATACTACCTTTTCCATTCTTGTGACACTTTACCAAAAAGAATGTGTTTCAACTTCATCTAAGTTAATTCAAAAGATATAAAGTCACCATCATTTCTTATGTCTAAATAGCATTCCATGGTATACATATATCACAGCTTGTTAATCCAGTCCTAGGTTAGTGGGCTTTTAGGCTGTTTTCACATTTTTGGCTATTGAAAATTCAGCTGCAATAAGCAGTCTAGTGCAAATGTCCTTATGATAAAATGATTTTTCTTTTTTCTAAGTAGATGCCTAGTTAGATTATGAAGTCAAATGGGAGATCTAATTTTCGTTCTTTGAGGATTCTCCATACTTCTTTCCAAAGAGGCTATATTAGTTTGCAGTTCCATTAATAGTGTAAAAGTGTTCCCTTCTTTCTGCACCTGTGCCAGCATCTGCAACTCTGGGACGTTGCAATGTGGGCTCTTCCCACTGGGGTTAAGTGATAGCTCGGGTGGTTTTGATTTGCATTTCTCTGATTAGGGATAATGAGGATTTTTTCAAATGCACTCATCTGTCTTCCTCAGAGAAGGTTCTGTTCATATCTCTTGCCCAGTGACAGATAGGATTGTTGGGTCTTTTTTTGGTTGGTTAATGAGTTCTCTATAGATCCTAGTTATCAATTTTTTGTCTAACTCATACTCTGCATATCTTTTTCTATTCTGAATGTTGCTTTTTTGCCTTGTTGTGTCCTTAGCTGTGCAGAAGCTTTTCAGTTTAATTTTGTCCCATTTGTTTTTGTTGTTGTTGTAATCGCCACTGAAGTGTTCTTCAGAAAATCTTTCCCTAAGCTGATATCCTCAGGAGTTTTACTACACTTTCTTTTAGGATTTTTATCATTTCATGTCTTATATTTAATTTTTATCTATCTTGGCTCAATTTTTGTAATTATGGGTCCAGTTTTGATCTTTTACGTGTGATAATCCAGTTCTCCCAGCACCATTTATTGAATAGGAATTCTTTTCCCCAGTGTATGCTTTTGTTTGGTTAAGCCAGATGTCTATGAGATACTGGTTTCATCGCTTTGTCATCTATTTGGTTTGAAATATCTATGTATCTTTGTGCCAATACAATGCTGTTTTGATAACTGTAGACTTGTAATATCGTCTGAAGTCTGGTAGAGTGAAGCCTCTGGCTTTGTTTTTATTACTAAAAATTACCATGGCTATACAGGGTTTTTTCTGATTCCATATGAAACGAAGATGATTTTTTTCAGTTCTTCACAGTATGATGTTTGTCTTTTAAAGGAGATTGTATTGAATCTGTAGATTGCTTTGGGTAGCATAGACATTTTAACAGTGTTGATTGCTCCCAGCCAGAGTATAATATGTTCTTCCATTTGTTAATGTCTTCTGCTATTTCTTTTCTCAGGGTTTCATTATTTTTTTTGTAGAGGTCCTTCACCTCTTTTGTGGTATATATTTCTAATGTTTCATTCTCTTTGAAGCTACTGTGAAGGGAATTGCATCCTTGATTAGCTTCTCAACTTGGCTATTATTGGCCTATATTAAAGCTACTGACTTGTGGGCACTGATTTTATATCCTGAGACATTACTATATTTCTTGATCACTTCCAGGAGTTTTGTGGTTGAATCTCTGGATTCCTCTACATATAAGATCATGGCATTGGCAAAGAGTGAGAGTTTGACCTCCTCTGCCTCCATTTACATGCCCTTTATATCCTTCTCTTGCCTGATTGCATTGGCTAGAACTTCTAGAACTGTGTTGAATAGTAGTGGTGATAGAGGACATCCTTGTCTGGTTCCAGTTCTAAGTGGATAAGCATTCAGTTTTACTCCATTCAGTATGATATTACCTGTGGGCTTGTTGTAGATGGATTCAATCAGTTTAAGAAACATGCCACTCATGCCTATATTCTTAAGGGTTCTTGTTAGAAAAGGATGCTGAATTTTATCATATGCTTTTTCTTCATTTATTGAAAGGATCATATGGTCTTTGTTTTTGCCTCTATTGATATGGTGAATTGCATTTATGGATTTGCATATGTTTAACCAGCCTTGCATCCCTGGAATGAAGCCTACTTGATCGTGATATATAATTTTTTTAATGTGTAGCTATAATTTATTGGCTAAGATTTTCTTAAGTATTTTTGCATCACTATTCATTAATGAAATTGGTCTATAGTTCTCCTTTTTAGTTGGGTCCTTTCCCAGTTGATGGGTGATGCTTGTTTCATAGAATGAGTTGGGGAAGAGTCTTTCTTTCTGTTTTGGAATAGGTTGTGCAGCATCGGTACAAACTCATCTTTAAAGATTTGATAGAATTCTGGTGTCCAGGGCTTTTTTTTGTTGGAAGATTTTTTTATTGTTTCTTCAATCTCAGTTTGTGGTATTGGTCTATTCATGAGATCTATTTCTTCCTGGTTAACTCTAGGGAAATGGTGTGTTTCTAGGTATTGGTCCATTTTATCCACATTGTCAAATTTCTGGACATAAGTTTTCTTGTAGTAGCCAGAGACAATCGATCTCTTTGAACGATCTTTGTTATTCCCCCTTTTTTATTTCTGATTGAGGTTATTAGAGACTTTACTGTTCTGTTTCTAGTTAATCAGGCCAAAGGCTTATAAATTTCATTTACCTTTTCTACCAATAATTTTTAATTAATGGTCAACTTTCTGCATGGTATCAGCTGGAGAGGGATGAAGAATAGTATTTCTGATCTTATTTTTTAACACAAGTTATAAATATGTACACCATTCATCAAGAGGAGAGACATACACCAGCTTCCAAAGCACTGAAATTAATTTACTTTGATCATCCGTAAGTATAATGCAGGAGAAATTAACTTGTGGCTGACTGAGTAAATTGGACAGAGCAAAGAAAAGCCACAAATGATAACATTGTTGAGGCAATGTAACATGGAGTGATTGGCTCAGAATAGTTACAGGTATTTATTTGCTAAGATCTGCTCATTTTATCTATTTATATTCACAAGCATCCCCAAATAAACATGCATTCCTGTGTTTAAGGCTTCAAGAATATGTCTTTTCCCCAATTTGGTCAGTACAGAGTGTAATATATCATCTTACTCTATCGGTGAACATTCATCAAAGACTTACAAGAGGGATGTGATCGTACTCTATTAGAGAATTTTTCTCTTCTCCCTTCTGCTATTGTTACTGTTCCATCAACCAGGAGCTTTTGCTTCCTTCTATGCCTGTCTAAAAGCTCTCTTTCAAGCCACAGGCCAGAAATTTGGTCTGTGACAAGGAAGAACAGCCATAGAGACTCATAAAAGGACTCTTCCAGGTATTTTTAACAATTGATATTTCAAGGACTAGACTTTGGAGGTGACATCTCTTAGATAATTGTCACAGAGATTCAGGCTTTCCAGGACACTTTTGAATTCAGTAGCAGATAATTTCATGAGAGCTGTTTGAGGACTCAAGATCCAATGGAACAATAAAGAATAAGTTAATACTGAATACACTTAAGAGGAACATCTAATTGTGATTATTTATTTGGGGATAAGGTAGAGTTTTTAATGTGCTATTTTCTGATGACTACACCAGAAAGTCCTTTTTCTTCTTGATCTGTTCTTTTTAATTGTGGTGAAATATACGTATAGGTAGATGTGATATACAATTTATCATTTTAACCATCTTTAAATGTATAATTTTTAAATGCTATAATTCAGTGGCATTAGTTACTTTCACAATGCTGTGCAAACAGCACCATATCTATTTCCATAATTTTTTTTCAAATTTAAATTTTTTTTGCTCTTTGAATCATTATTTTGCCATTCTTCAGGGCTTACCCCAGGGGGAAAAGAAGGGGACCCATGGCCAGCCCCAGCTCCTATTGCCATCCTCCAGGTGAACTTAGCACATAGCCTGGGGAGGGGTTGACTCCTCCCAGAACACTTACCCATAATTTTTTCATTACTCCAACTAGAAACTCTGTATTCATTAAGTAGTATCTCTCCAATCTCCTTGCTTTGCTCCTTAGAATTTGCCTCATCTAGACGTAAGTACCATAATACAATATTTGATTATTTGTGTTCAGCTTATTTTATTTAGCTTTACTTCAAGGTTCATCCATGTTTTATGATGTATCAGAATTTTCTACCCTTTTAAGGATGAATAATATTCTACCTTAGGTGTATATCACATTTTGTTTATCCAGTCATCTGCCTATGGACACTTGGGTTATTCCCACCTGTGAATAGTTCTTCAATGTACATTTGCACAAAAGTTTTTGGGTTTTGTTTTTTGGTTTTGGAGTCTTTTTTTAATTCTTTAGGATATGAACTTAAAAATGAAATTTTTCAGTCATCTTCTTGATCTATGTCTAACCTCAGTTTAATGACTATGCTTTTGTTTCTTATTCTCCCTGATTCCTTAATATTCAGAAATAAGTATTTCTGTTGAGTTTCTTTTAGTGGCAATGTAGTTATTTGCATTTGGTTAATAAAATGTGATCGTATTTTCTATCAGAATGTAATTGAACAAATTGAATGTGTAATCAAGGCCATACTGGAGGGTCATATTTCAGAATAAGTCTCATTTAATCAGCTATCAGAAGCCCACTGTTAAACATTAAGAGTTGCACTTCATGGGTGGAACCAACGGCTATAAATTTTTTTTGTCTTTTCTGTAGTTTGCAGGGTCCCAGCCCTCCAGATAGTAAGACAGGTCAGTTGCTATCAGGCCAGGAACCTGGGCAGACATGGCAGACACTGCAGAGGCCAGAATTCACACAAATTTGAAGTACTATACTATAGGCAAAATCTAATGAGGGTAAATTGCTTGGGTTTGCCATCTTTGCCACATAATTGAACGAATATTGGCAATGTTTCATGTAATCTAGGGAGAATGGAGATTATTAAAAATCCCATGTTCGATTTCTTACAAAAATCTTCAACAGAATTTTTTCTGGCCTTAATAATTGCTTACTGCCATATGACTCTGGAGTTGATGATCACACTTATATATACTAATTAATACTGAATTTTGCACCTATGAGAGCAGCCAAAACATAATGAGTCAACCTTTTCTGAACCAAAAGTAATCCTTAGAGATGATTGATAAATACAAGGAGGTACTATGAAGAAAATGTTCATAACTTGGAAACAGACAAAAGGATGGTGCGTGTCTTTTCAGAGTCAAATCTAGAGCAATAAGTAACGGGGGTACCCAAGGATTATCTGATTCTCTAGGAGTGTGCAACTTTAACTACTTATTTACTATTAATTAGGGAATTTTACAAACCTCTAAGGATATACTTCAATCTGTATAAAAGTAGTAACTATGCAAATGATTTTTGCACTATGGCAATGCAAGTGAATTTTGCCCTTTGGATAAAGATTTGTGTCAAATGGTTTCTGTCTGGTGGGGCAGAAAAGTAAGAGCAGCATTGCCTATGACTGTGACATTAATTCATTGTGCCTGTTTTATAGCTTCTTTCTTGTAGCGAGTATAAATGCTTCTGACTCTCCCATACTTCTTAAAGCTCACCATCCTGTTGGTGTTCTCATTCATAAACTAATAAATCTATGGTATGTGCTCACTGGGGGGGAAACAAAAAGACAAAGCTATAAAAGAATGGCAAATTAGGCTAGTTACATACTTACATTAAAAAAAAAAAAAAACAAGGAAGTCCAGTTCACATTGAAAAAATATCCTCAAAGTGCTCAAAGAAAATAACCATCAACTTAGAAGTCAGACTTAGTTCATGTATCATTCCTAACTGGGATAAAATATTCTCAGACACACAAAGATAAAGGAAGTTAACCACCTCTTTACAATGACTATTAAAGGAAATATTTCAACAAGAAGAAAAGTACATTGAGTAGGATGGATGGGTTTCTTTTAAAAAAAAGAAACAATGAAACTAAAGTTACAGACAGCAATAAACAGAAAGTTTGAGAATTAAGAGATTAATATATATGTCAACATAATATGAAAACATAATGATGAAAGTTGATATTTATTGCAAAATATGCTACTTTTAAAATTTGATGTTTCTACAAATATTAGAGATATAATTTATAACTTCTAAACCAGTACAGGAGAAAAATAAATAACAAAAACTCTATAAATCCAGTAGAAGAAAGAAAGAAAGGGAGGAAAGGCCAGGAAACATCATAGTAAACCAGAGAGGCTAGATTAGATGTTGGAGATAAATACATTATAACACAAAAAATGTGAATAAATTAAACTCATCTTTTAAAAAATAGGGATAATGAAGTGAATTTTAATTCAGCTATGTAGAGGTTTCAAGAGATACTAAAAAAATTAAAAACATCTCAACAAGAGATTTAAAATAATGTCACCAAAGAAATACTGCAGGCAAATATGAAAAGCAATAAAAACTCAATATAGTAAATTATTGCCAAATACAATAGATTTAAGGTGAAATAATAGAAATAAAGAGCTTTACTGCAGAAAAACAAAGGAAAATTATCTAATAATAAAGGCTGAAACTCATAAAATTATACTCACCTATATCTGTAGCTTCAAAATAAGTAAAGGCAAAATACACAGAATTACAGTATAAAATTGATTCACTTCTATCAAACAGAAAGATCCAATAAGGAAAATATTATTGAGACTAAATATTTGAATGAGAAAATAAACAATCTTAATCTAAGAGCAAACATAAGATGTTTATTAAAAAAGGTTCTGCCTACTAGATCATAAAGGATTTTATAATAAATATCAAAGAATTGGTACTGTTGAGACTACATTCCCTAAAGACAATGTGATTTAATCAGAAATCAAACAATAAAGCAACGACTAAACACATATATGCCTGGATTTATCTTGGTCTATTTTGCCCCAAGCATTATGGAATTATTTATTAAATAAAATATTCCCATAAAAATAACAATATATTTGGAACAAAACATCAAAATTACTATGATATTAAATCCTATGAAAAAGAGCTAAAATGTAAATTAATTAGAAAATGTATGGCTTAGACATGTTTTTTAAAGTAAAAATAGGTTTATAATTTATTTAAAATAAATTAGGGTTCAGTTCATTCATCTGAGAGAAACTAAATTCAAAGATAAGAAAGAGAATAAGAAGAGTAAATAACTAATAATATTGATTGAAAAACATAGAGAACCTTTGAGAGACAAGCATTTTTAATAAAAACTAATGAGATAGCACAAAAACTCAACACTGGTCAAGGAACACAGAAAATACAGAAATAATGATTTTTTTTTAAGGAAAGGATATAACTATATCTCTTTGCAAAGCCTAACAGAATATTGTCAATAATTTCATGCCTATAAATTTGAAAACTTAGTCAAGATGTATAATTTTCGAGGAAAATATGAATCACCAAAAGTTACTCTGTATTTATATTGGTTCATAACCCACTAGATAAATTTATTTTTAGGATCTTCCCCCAATTATAGATAACTTCCTCGCAGATCATTTAAGAAATATTCAGGGGAGGAGCCAAGATGGTGGCCCAGTAACAGCTTCCTTGCAACTGGGCTCAGTGAGACTGGGGAGAGAAGACTTCAGGCATCTCTGGCTGGCGAGATCTGCCCAGAAACATCCCTTTGGGGACACAGGGAGACAGCATGAGACTTCTGGACCCCCTGAGGAAGG